>CAUZXS010003176.1:117500-160000 GCA_963585895.1 Sepioteuthis lessoniana
AAATGTTCTCTCTGAATGACATCACAAATCTCTTAAGACTTATTTTTACATCTGTGGCTCAGGAATACAATGAATTCCTCTGATAAAAGTCTTCAAGTAATGGTCCATCTCTACACTTCATTTTTACTACTTTTAATGCAGAATTTTTTTTCTTTTTCTCTTTTGGTACTTGGAAAGTGGGGCTGCAATGAGTGGGTGGTGAAATGTAAAAGATGTTGAAGTTGTCAATTTCACTATTTTTCATTTGGTTTCTGCATCTTAGCTTAAAAGCCTTCCATCTTGTCTTTGAGAAAGTCTATCCGAAGATGTCATGGCAAGTTAGTGCAGACAAGTACTTGACACTGATGACCGAAATGGTAGCTGACTGATATGCTGGTGGGAAGGGGAAGGGGTTGCAGAATAAAATTGGCAAAACTCACCAGATTTAGGTTAGGAATCAAAATGCAATTTCTATTGTTTTACTTTCTTAATGTTCGATTAATAATTATTAGTTATATTTGATTATTAGCTTTGATTTCTTCATCTGAAATGCTTTTTTTTCAACATAATTAATCAATTTTAGTTGAAACTCAAATTTAAACATTAATTTTTGGGACCTTTGGTGGGCAATGCCTGAAGTGGTTTATAGATTTTAACAGCATGTCAAACTGTCTAGGGTTATTTTATGCCTATAGGTGAGGGAATCACATTCCTATTTACCTTTTTGTGTAGTTGGTTTTTCTAGAGTTTCTTTTTCAAGCTGTCCAATTAAATAGGTATATATTTCAAACACATCTATTCAACCCATAGATAGAACCCTAATAGGTACTACCATTCTGGGTCAGAGTGGAACTGGGAGTAATGGCAATGAAGAGGTACCCTTCTCTTTCCAGAAATTGAACCTCATCATCAAATGTAGTTTATTGTCATACACAGGACACCCCTTTCGGTCCTGGTAGTGGGGTCTTATCCCTCGGCAAGAGATACAGTCAGCATATTCTAAGCCCCATCAATAGGTTAGGCAATGTGTTAGTTTTGAGAGAAGCAACTTAATTTTGATTAGATCTAGTTTAGTTTTAAAAAGTACAAAAAGATGAAACAATATGTGTATAAGTGCAAATCATGAACAAAATTTTCATCTCAAACTTTAAATGACATAAAAGGGCTGACTTTTAAAGTTTTAAGTCTGGGATTTCTTTTTAAACGTTTTAATTTCTTCCTTCTCTGTGGAATATTTTTTACTTTACAACAGAAGTAATGTGTTTGCACATCCTTTCTTTATTTCTATTGGTCTTATTTTTTAAAAACTTTTGATCAGAAAATGTTCCTTTCATCTAAAGCCAATGATTACACTGGGTAATCCATCACCAACTCAGTAAAAAAAAAAAAAATATAGTTTTGTGGCCTAGAGACTTGTATTCTAACTAATTTGCTCCTCCTAATTGCTTCTTACATATTTTATCTTCATTTTCCCCACTTCTTTATCAGGTAACATGATACTAGTTATCTTTTACAACCAGGTGTTTACACTGTAATTGCTCACTTTTTACAACTCAGACTAACTTAATTTTTGCTGACTTTATTAAAAGGTGCAATATATATATATATATATATATATATATAGTAACTGTAGTAACAGAACTTTGTCACAATATTTCTTTTTTTCAAGACAAGCTTTCAATTTTCATGACAAAAAAAAAACTTTTCTATACACCAATTCTAAACAACTAAGTAATGCTTTATACAAATGAAGATCATTGCCATATATTTTCGTGTAGATTGCAGATGTTTATGTTTTTAATTTCTATTTGTGCATCTGTATTGGTGGTATATATAAGCCTCAACATTAATGCAAATTGCAAACTTCATTCCAACTTAATGAAATTAAAATAAACTTTTGGTTTTCTTTGAAAAGTTACACAGGAAACTATTGCTTATATATATGTGTGTGAAACTAAAACAATTATTACAAATGAATTATACTTGACAATTATTTACTAAAAAGGGGAGTGTAATGGGGCTAAAGAGCTGGAGGGCAGCCATAAAGTGAATTTGAGCACAAGTCATGTTGTTATGTTTACTTTCAGACAAATAAACGTGGGAAAGGTATGCACCACTTACTCCCCCCAGCTATTGGTTGGATATCATCAGCTACTGTGCATTTACAAGAATGGCTTTGGCATTAAATAACCCATGAAGGTTGATATGACATTAGCTGAAGAAACCAAATATTTATTGAAATTTTCTTTTTAAAAGCATTATACAAATCATAAATGCCATTTGTTAGTATTAATGATTTAAAGTGATGTAGGCCATTTTAATGTTTGTGTGGGTGCAGAAATATGTACTGGAATTCACTTTATTTATATAGAAACTGGAGACTAATGTTGTATATACATAATATGTATATAATTAATAGAACAATAGCAAATATTGAAGGTAAAACATTAAAGTAGTTGATACATTTTTACCTTTTTAGAATATATATATATATATATATATATATGGATTTACATGTATAGAAATACAGGTGTATAGAGAAATTTGTCTGGTTAACAGTAAAAAGGTGAGATGTAAATAAGAAATACAAAAAAGTAAAAAGTGCATGGTACAAATTATTTTCTTAATAAAAGGACACAAACTATTTTTTGAGTTCTGTGAAAAAAAAGGGATGTTTTTGATTGCTTATAATAAGTACCAACATTTTTTATTCATCATCAAAGATGTGCTGAACAGAATTATGAAAAATGGATATCAAACTCAGAATTCTCGGGAAGTGCATGTTGGGTAATGATTGATAAGGTTATTAGGCTGTTGTTATAAGTGACTTTAATTCTAAATTAGTGCTCAATACTTTTGGCCTTCAGTTTATATTCTAGTAGAGATATTTTATATTCACTTGACAAAGGAATGAACTTTTTTACTCTTTGCCAGATATCTTCACAAAGTGTCTATCACAGGCATGCTACAGTAACTGAGAGAGAAATGGGTGAATAAAACTTGAGCAAACCACTCTCCCATATCTATATAACCTGCCAGACAGTAGAAGCAAAATACTATCATGTTTATTATTAATCTTAAGAGTAACTAATCATTCATCATTGAGAAATGGTAATTTAAAAATTTAATACTTGATAAAATAGACAAGTGCAAAACCTTATTTGATAATTTTTTTTCATCAACAAGAAATAGATCAATGAGAAATCAAATATTTTGAATGCATAAATGTTTCTAATTACAGCAAGAATGTCATTATTTGTGATTGTCAATGTTTAACACTGAGAAATCAATGTTATATGTGAGCTATGTTTTTTGTGCAATTCTTTAAGTGTAAAAGTCCAAAGTACAAAAGATATTGGACTGCAGAAGTGATCAGGGTGATTTTCTATCATTACTTTGTTTTCTGTGCACATGAGACTCACCCCGAAATTTATGTCGTCCTCCAACATTTTGCCCCGGATTTGGTCCACTTTCTAAGCTGAATCGATTTGGATTTTCTTTTACTTCAAATGCAAAGTCGCTTTTCATTCCAGCTGTAAGATAACAGAGATTGCTAATTTACATACATCCCACTGGTCAATCGGTCACTTGGACTGACAACACTAAAATTAATTTCTCGTGTTACCCAAAACTTTCTTTCACAATATCTCAATAATTTCTTCCTATCAATTAAAAATGTTATAAGGCTTTTAAATGCAACGAAAATTTATTTTAAGCAGGACTTGAATAATTTCAAAAACTGCATTTTATACAACTTACATTTAAAAATGTTTTTTAGAGAAATTAAATCTTAGCTTTCTCACATTCAATATATGTTTGTAAAATAGGAATAAAACAGTTTGTTGGGGTAATATATCTACACGATGAAATTTAGGCCTTATTTTTCCAATGCAGGTATCATTGGGGAATAAGAAAGGTTTTGAAAAAGTAAGGTCTAAGATTTTTGATTTTAGGTTAATCTTGCTACACTTTTCACCTGGATTAGCATTTTAGGAAAGATATACTCTATAAATAAAACCCATCCAGGTTGCAATTAGAACAGAGAAGAAAATGGCTAGTATTTGCCACTATTTACTAATCATGATACCACAGATAAATTTAAAAAAAAACACAAAGACATTTATATAAATTGTAACTTAACAGAAATTATATCCATTGAAGTTAAATTGATCTGTCAACAAATTAACAAAATTTGTAGAGAAAGGAATTTTTTTTAATGAGTATATATTGTCTATAATTCTGAAAAAATATTTTAGCCTCTGGATGAATTAATATAAACCTCTAACTTACAATTGATTACCAACTGAGATATTTTGAACATAGAAATGATCGACAAATTACCAGTTGGTAAAGTATTTATATATCAAAGAATATTCATTGGTTTGGTTTGTTTAATGGTGTAGCAATTTTCAGGGGTTATTTACTACCTTGTAGAAGAACAGCAGTGAAATAATTTAACCCATAGCTGGGAAAGAATACTGACATTACATTAGAAATTGTGATAGAAATATATATGATCAAGAAAACAATGTAGGTTTTTTTTTGGAATGATGTTAATATCTGAAAATAAAAGTGTCTTCAGTCATGTTTACAATGAAAATGCAACAACTTTTTTTCAAAAACTTTCTTAGCTGGTGCACTCTTTTGGAGGGAACTATGAAACAAGGTATTTCTTATATTATCCATCAAAACTAAGTGTTTTGAAATGTTACACTTAAGACTACTTAACATTTAAAAGTCACAGATTGATAAAATAAGTTACAAAATATGAAAAAATAAATAGGATGAATTGTTTTCTCAAGTATGAGTTTTCACATTACTTGCTGCTACAATTTATAAATCAAAATGAATGAAAAAAAAAGAAAAGAAAAATAATCCGAGTCTAGATCGGACAATTGAACTCAACTTTTGTGTCCGTGATTTTGTTGCCACAACCTTTTGATTTAGTTCAAGAACCTTCTTCAAGTGTATAAATTATAATAAGTTCAGTTGTTTTAACATTTTGAATGATGACAATATATCACATGTAACAAATTCACACTTCACTTACATTTTTCTATTCTTTAGTAACTATAGATACTTATTAGTTTATCAAAGAACAGAGGCAAGAGAATATAGAAGAATATAAAAAAATAGCAGCACCAATTTTATAAGGAGAGAATATGATAAGGAAGAACTCATACGACCAAACATTCATGTAAGAAGATCAAAATAACCATAATCAGCATTTGAAATTTTTTCAATTATTTTTTTTTATCTCAGCTGAGTAGAATGCTGGTAGGAATGTACCATATGTAAATGAAAGTAACTGTTTTATGGCTATGATTCAGATTTTGTAAATATAATTTTTTCCAAGATTAGAAGAATTTTCAAACTATATCTTGCTTTACATGAAGCAAACTATATAAAAAAAAATCATTCGTTTATTTTAATTCACTAACTCAATAAAGTGAACATATTTGAGCATATACGTTTTGGTTTTTTGTTTAACAGCATATCAACCTCCTGTGTTATTTAACGCTAAAATGCAATTTTATACTGTTTCAAGTGTTTGTACAGTTTTATAGGTTAAAGAATTCTTATCAAATAGTAATGATTTTTTAATCAATCAATTTTATAGGTTAAACCACTCAAGGTCAAAGTGAACCTGAGAGTACATACTCTTCTGAAGTGGAGCATCTATACCAGATGTAATTTAGTGATATACTTAGGATATTCTTTTTTAGAGTACTGTCAGTTTGTTTTAAGTTCTGTTGACTGGGTGGTTGAGCATATAATTATATATATATATATATATATATATATATAGAGAGAGAGAGAGAGAGATAGTGGATAAAAATCTTATAATCCTACTAAAACATGCATTTACAAATGATGAGGAAACTTCTTTTTGTTTGTTTTTTTAGAAATATTTGGGCTAACTGCACAAATTAAAAAAAATTGAAATTACATGATATTCACCAGAAAACTCTTAGAAAAAAATTCTGAAAGTAAAGTTGAAGTAAGTTTTATTTTTCAGTTGCAAGTAAATTTTTGATGTTTAGATGTACCAGAATTAAATCAACAAAATTTTAAAATAAAATCAATAAGCATAATGTTTTGTTTTTTTTGGACTAATTTGAAATGACAAAAAAAATTTTTCTTAAAGCTTCATGATACCCACTGATTAAATATAACAGAACTTGAATCATCTGATTAATAGATTTATGAAGGAAAACTATCCTTAAATTTTTGCTCAATTACCATTTGAATATTATTTTTATATATATATATATATATATATATATATACGTGCATGTGTGTGTGTATGTGTGCATGAGTAATGTATGCATATGCATATTTCCCATGTGCATTATCAAGATGGAATAATTATGTATTTAACTATATACAAGAAGATAAAAGTCTGTTTACATAGAAAGACACCTAAGGATGCATCAGTAAATATGCAGCAGAATTCTACTCCCAAATATCTATTCTCATCACTGAATTGAATGCATTGACAAAGAAGAAGATTATGGGAAAAGTAAATATTTCTCAGAAATAAATCCTTTTTCCAGGCTCTAGAGTATATATATATATATATATATATATATATATATACACATTTGAGTGTTTGTGTGTTTTTATATATATATATATATATATATATATATATATAAAAGTTGAGGATATATATATATATATATATATATATATATATATATATATATATATATATATTAAAGTTTAGGATATTTAAATGGATCATTCAATTCCTCTGTCAAATTACTGAGCATTTCCTGTGTCTTGCCTTATATTTCTATTATACCAGAAAATCACACAACCAGAAAATAAAGAGACTAATTTTTTAAAATATTTTTTCTTTCTTTCTTATTTGTACTTTCTTCTGAGAAGCCATTTTATGTTTGAAGTTTTACAAACTTTTAGATATAGTATATTGTGCCTATATATATATATATATATATATAGAAAGAGAGAGAGAGACATATTTGTGTATGTATGTGGAGACATACACATTAAGAAGCTCAGTGCGTCTATTCTTAATTTTATAGAATTTTAGGAGTTTGCAAGTTTTCATATATTTCTATGTTATTATTAAGGTGTAGTTTCCCATATACATACACACATAAAAATGATGCACTCATATATACTTTTCTTTTAAAGAAATCTCATTAGATTTCCAATGTTAGAATTCTGAAAACACTTTTGTCAAGAGGCTGTCTTTAAAACCAGACGTTTGGCAATGATAGCATGAGCTGGGTATTCTTGCCTTGAAGTTTCTTTGACTTAGTGAATGTTAAGTAAAGATGGTGATGTCAGGTGTAGATTTAATTCTGTCTAATAGTCAGAGCTGATATTGATCTGAAACATACCTTTTAGCAAGGAATTATTTGTCTTCTTAGGAGAACATGGAGCTAAGTGGTGGATTTAATTTCTGTTCTTTATCAGTCTGTTTGAATGAGCAGTCATATCTTTTTTCTTTGCACTTTGGCTGTGGATGTGAGTTCAAAATGTCAATTTCACATGTGGATTTATTTAGTAAATAATTCATAATTCAGTAATTTTTTTTTTAAGTCAGAAATTCTGTGTGTTGCATTATCTCTTCGAAATGGAACTTCATTTAAGAAAGTGATAAATAGATTGTTATACAGTTTAGTTGACAATGAAATTAGATTTTGATCAAGTTCTAATTATATATTTCAAAAGATGAACGAGATTGTAGACAGGATGTTTACAAGTTGGAATTGATATCTTATAGTTCATTTTTTCTAAAGGAAATATAATAAACAGTTCAATTTTAGATTAGGCAGTAAACAGTTTCCCTGGGACAACATTTTTGTTCATGGAAAATTTCTATTGGAAGTTAAAGAAATCCTTTCCAAACATTTTTATTTTTAAACTATATATTACTAAAATTCTCATGATGTAAATATCTAACCATAGTCCAGCAAAATAGCTCATCATGGAGAGATTTTTATAAAGTAATACAGTTAAAATTCTTCAAGAGAATATTGCTATTTCCAATCAAATTTGCAACTTATTGATTTTATGGGATCTTCATAAATGCAGAACATCATTTTTGATCATTTGAATTCTTGATATATGAGATTGGGCTAAAAAGTTCATATGATGTTATGTCTGCTGTTGATAACTTTTTGACTAATGAGAATCAAGCACAGCAACACTGATGGAAAGAGTGTATGGATTGCAAAAGGAACTATGTTGAAAAATAAAGTTCATTCATTCACATTCCATGAGAGTATCTTGGTGAGCCTATGAACTATTAAGCCAGCCCTCAAAATGTAGATCATTTGAAAATGCTAATAAGAATTCTTCATTCTTTCCCGGATAGAAGCATCAATATCATCATAAAACACAGCTATGGGTTTTAGTATAAAAATAATTAGGTAGATTTTAAATAAAGTGATCAACAGTTTTTCTTTGTGACTATGTCTTTGATCAAGGAAAATTTCTGATAAAAACTTTTGCTGGCATCGTTTCTTTACAAAAAGAAGGAAATGAACACACTGGAAATGTTACAAAATATTACTTAAGTTGGAATAACAAAAATTTCATAAAAACCTGTTGAGATAACAAGCTCACTATACAATTGGCCCTTCTAAATAATAATAAGGGCCATCGTTTTTTTTCTCTGTTTAAGTATCTTGCAAAAAATTAATCCTTTGAAGATATTGTTCCGAGAAAAAGAACTAAAACTCAGTTCATAACATATATAACATCAAAAGTAGAACTTTATTGAGATTTACTTGATAAAAGGTATATAAAAAGACAGAAAATAGTTTAGAAACAGAGGAAACCTTAGATTTTGTTTCTTTGTTTAATGGCATATCAATCTTTGTGGATTATTTAATGCCAAAACATTCCTTGTAGAAGAACAGCAATGATGCTATATAACCCAGGGCTGGGTGGGGGATGAGGGTGTCCAGTACCTTTCCAAAGGGCATTTGTCCAAAAGTGAACATAATAGCATGTTTGGAGTTTGAACTCACTTACTTCAAGGCTGCAGTCCAGCACTTGAGTCATAATGCCATGCCTCCCCACCACGAGTCACCTTAGTTGGGGCCATAGAAGTTATGAGAAGACTGTACAAAGATGTTATTTCAGCTGTCAGAAAGATATTTATCTTGTTTTTATATACTAATTTATTACAATCTAAGTGACTAGTCCAGCAAAAATATATTTTGAACCTGGATGGAAGGTAACACCAGTACTTTTGGTTTTCTTTTTTTCATGAAAGGGAAGCACAAGATATTCATGTCTGATATTGATTTGGTATTGATCTGGGTGTCAGTAGAAAGAATTAATCAGTTCTCTTTAGAAAATTAAAGGTAAAGCAGTATAACCCAAACAAATAAATGTATGTTAATTTATTAACTTGACCTTTTGCTTCATATATTCGCCCAGATTCTCTGAGCTGAAATGTGTGCGATATTTGTTTTTCTGTACTTTTTCATCTGCTCATATATTATAGCCTTTCATTTGATTACACAGATAACAATGCTATCCTTTTTGTAGAACATTGCAAAAGATCTAGAACTTTGCCAATAAAGTGAGAATTATAGATTTTGTAAATATCTATCCTTAAGTTACCTTAGATAACTTTTGAACACTACTGAGTTTCAATTTGTTCAGTTCTTCATGCCATATACACTATAGCAATAATTCCACAAATCCCCAAACATCACAATGTGTGGTTTATGATTCTGCTATCCAGTTCATTTGAAGTTAGCTACTTTTCATATCCTCAGTTGTTTACTTTGTTTTCATGCATTCCAAAAAGGGCTGTTAACTACTTTTTCTCAGAGTTTGTTTCATGGTTTTATTATTTAATAGTTAAAGGTGTGAACAGACTTAGCAAGTTTTAGTCTTAACAAATTGATCAGGGTTAATATTAAGGTTCTATCATGGAACCTTCTTGACTTCCATTATCCAGAAGATTTCCTCAAGCAGTATCACTAAATATTACGATACGCAATTTACTCTTTGTAAATAGATGATAATAAAATGAGTATTTTGTTATTTTACAATGAACTTTTATATTTTTCTAACAGTATGATTTATTGTTATATTCTCTTGTTTTGTCTTGAGGTTTTTGTAGCATTGCAATTACTTTATGATGCTCTTTCATATTATTTCAATACCTTCTAGGTTATTCAATGCCAAAATTAGATGCAAATAATTTTTTCCGTCGATATATGGTCTCAAGTATTTGTAATGATAATTTTTTCCACGATTATATAATCTCAAGTAACTTACAATTTAACTATAATTATTTGTTTGTACACCGTTTCATGGTTTCAGATCTTCCTCTCTAATACTTATGATTATCAAACAAATCTATTTAATGCATACATGGAACCTTAAGCGGTACAATCTGTCCATATCTGAGTGAACCTGGTAGTAATGGCAAAGTTTCTGATGGTCATAGAAAAATCTTAGGTATCTGAGAAGTGGGATGTCACCAAACCAATTTGATATAGTGTTGAATTCCGAGATTTCCTTCATCTAGACTAATTGCCAAACAGGTTCAGAAAGCCCAATTCGTTTTTATTTTAACCATAGTTGGTAGTAAGAAATTTTGGTCTTTTTCTAAAAGTAGTTCAACTTAGCATAATAATAATAATAAAAAAAAAAAAAAAAAATATATATATATATATATATATATATATATACACACACACACAAACACACGTATGTAGGTTTATGTATAAGTAAGCACAAAACATGCATGTGTCTGTGTGTATGTTTATGTATGTCTGAATCAAATTCTTCTTTAAAATATGACTTCAGACTGCTTTTGAGTGGGATAAGAGATTCAAGGAAGGCAGGGAGTCTGTGAGGGATGATGAGAGGTGTGGGAGGAGTAAGGAAATCAATACACCAGAGTTGATTGGCCAAAGGGTTAGGGTTAGGATTAGGGTTACTATGTTGAGGTTTTAATGGAATTCAGGAAGAGATTCCATCGGAAGAGGCCAGCACTCTTCAAATCGGGTCAGTGGCATTTCCACCAGGACAATATACCAGTCCACAACTTCATTCTTGTCACAGACTATTTGACCAAGATGGGCATTAAGACAGTTTGTCACCCTCCCTATAGTCCAGACCTTGCTCCCTGTGATTTTTGGTAATTCCCTAAGCTCAAAGGCTGTCGTTATGAGACAATTGAGATGAAAGAGGCTGTGACGAAGGTCATTGACATGCTCACACAAGAGGACTTCCATAGGACCTTCCAGAAGTTGTTGGAAAGGTACAACAAGTGCATTGCTGTCGGAGGAGATTACTTCGAAGGGGACTAGAGTTTCATGTGTGTACTATCAATAAAAGTGCCCATATGAAAAAAGTCTAGAAACTTATTGTATGCACCTCGTATATAAATATTTATACATACATTGTAAAACATATTTACATACACTCATAGATATCTGTGTGCCTATGTATAAATATATTACAAAATATGACTTTTCTTTTTGAAACTAAAAAGAATATGGGTAAGTAAGTTTGTTTCTTTGTATGGTTCATGAAAAATGGAAAACCATGTCCTTTCTAAAAAAAAAACTTGTGATACTTTTTTAAGAGGCATTTTTACTGTTGTTTTCCTCAGCATTTTGATTATAAATTCATTTTTATCTGTTTTTAGGAGAGGATAAGCCTTCCTACTATATTATCCATCTTGCTGTCTTCATGTGCAACGTATCATTCTTTATGGGATTTCAGGCAGAGAAAATGAGCTCAGAGAAAGTCATAGGAAAACCATTACAGACATAAAATGATCTTTTTCTAGTGTTTTTATGTATAATTTATAGAAATGGTTCTCAGACATAATGGACTTTAAAAGTACAAATGGGACTGTTGGACTTATATATATATATATCACTGTAAATATAATTTTTTTTCTTTCACCTTTATTAAAATAATTTTTGTCCTTGATGCTTTTTCTCTTCTCCTGGAAGACAGGAAAGAAAGAAATTTTGTGAAACGGAAGAATCCAGTTATATACAAGGTAAGGCAAAATCTGAATTTTGCTGAACTGGAAAATGTTGAAAACCCAAGGTTAAACGCTTTGGGATAAACAGTCATGAATCAGATTTGCACACCATCTATATATTAGTAGTACTATTTTAGCTACCTACCAAATTTTATTCTTTAAATTTGAGTATATCATTTTAAGGGATATGTAGAGTAACCTACGTCAAACCTGATACTCCCCACCACTTTTGCAAACTTTTTTATAAAATTGATTCTAAGCATACCAGCTTCCAGTGACAAATTTGCTATGACTGTGGTCTCTGCCAAATACTCCTCATCATCATTTCTTTGATTAAAATCTTACAGCTATATTGGAATTGTGACTCATAATTTTTTAAAATTATTTTTGAATTCCGTAAGATTTAATTATACTTAAACAGCAAACGTGTATACATAATATTTTGATGGCCAGATATATTAATGCAATGAAAGATGCTGGAAAGCAATAACAGTCCATAAATCTCCAAATTTATTATTTATGTATTGTTTTAATTCTAGAAATTGTTGTTCTATATATTAAAGTTTGGCAATCCAAAATTGAATAAAATCAGTACCTCTAAAAGAAAAATTAATTTTATGAAAAATATTTTTATCATCAAACTTTTACTGAGTAAGAAATTTCAGTAGTCTCGTTTACAGAATGTTTGCCGATGGCCCAGGAAACTAGATTCAATCCCTGGTTGAGTCATACCTAAATCTCTTTTGCTAAACACATGGCATTATATGGTATGTATCAAGGGTAAAGTGGAGCAATCCAGGGAGAGGAGTAGCCCCCTCCGATACAACTTGGTTTTGTAACTATTGAAAAGAGAACCTTCTGGTTGCCCTCGACGATGGTTGCCAGCTTTACTTTTTATTTTATATATATTACTAAAAATTGTATGATATTGTTTTGTATACACTAATTAAATTTCAGAGGGTCCAATTAGGGACATGAAAATCAAATAATACCTTATCGCAAATGTACAGATATTAAACAATCTGATGAAGCTCCGGGAATGTCATCACTCTGACCCAAAGTGGAAGAAATTGATAGGGTTATATCTACTGGTCGAATAGAACTGAGATTTAAATTGAGTGCCAACAAATGACTTATGCTAAACTGAATTGTTAGAAATAGAACTGTTTTATCACTTAACTGTGTATATCTACAAAATGTGTTTACAAATCTTATATATATAAAACAGGATTTTTATCATTAAGGGTTTTTGGACTATTGTCTTCATCTTTATTGTTATTTATTATTATTGAAATAACTATAAAGATGAAGACAATAGTCCGAAAACCCTTAATGATAAAAATCAACAAGCTTCATCTCAGAAATTTAGACAACTAAAACAGGATTTGGCATTGAATAACAAACAATGGTTGATATACAATAAAACCAAACCAAACTTATAATTATCATCAAATTGGGATAGTTAATTGAAATAGAATAATCAAAAAAACTGACCTTGGTAGAAAATATCTAATAAATGAGTAAAACTAGAAAGTTTGACATGCATAAAACCTACCAAACCAAACACTGTCATATCAGTTGCTAGCTTATGTAGCCTTTTAGTATATCTGCCTGTCTATGTATATAACACTGTGGGTATTCATATTTATCTATATAATCAACAGAGTGTGAGATTTTCTGTTTGTATATTTGTCCATTAGACTATTTCCTGCAGGGATGAAAGTGTATATCTATGCATCCTACCTAGGATCAAAGTGACATGCACCAGACTTAAGGTTGGTATCCGATCTATATCCTTAGCCTTGATCCTGTCTTCTTGGTGTGGTATAATAAAAACTAGTAAGCTTGTCATGGAGATTATGATACTGTAGCAAAACCGCCACCACCAAAACCTTTCTACTTTTTAAAGTTAGTTTTCATCTGTATATTTTACACCTTATAGTCTTTAAAATTACTACTGAGTTTCCATAGCCACAGATTCTTTGATCTAAACTATGCCAGCGTATGAATATAAATATAACTAAAATTAATCACTTGCATTCTTTTCATTATTAATTCTTGTGATAAAAAAATGAGACAATGGTGCTCTGTATTGTTTATGTTTGCTTTTCACATTGTTGCTGCTTATTATTAGTTCTAATTGCTCCAAATTTATTTTGTTGAGCACTTTTTATTAAGAATTTTTTCCAATCTCAAATAATTGAAAAACAAGATTTTATTTTTCTTTTAAAAATATATCTTTACCCAGCAAACACTGAAACCATAGAACTGCAAGAAAAACATGAATAATTCTTTATTGTTTTTATACTGCTCTGCTTGTGGAAATCTGAGCACTCTAATCTTCTTGCAATATTTGACTTTTACATTGCTCTTTATTATTACTAGAGTGTGTGTGTGTGTGTATATATATATATATATATATATATATATATATATACATACATACATACATACGCACACATGCTTTCTACCCCTACTAGTCACAAAGCTTGCTAGATCTCTATGTCTGTTTGTTTGAATTTCATGGCATATCAATCCATTTTTATAAAATAAACAGTTCTATTTCAAACAATTCAGTTTAGCCTAAGTACACAGTTTAACTATCAAAAACATTTCTATTTCAAGCTATTCAGTTTAATCAAATGGTTCTATTTCAAACAATTCAGTTTAGCATACAAAAACAGGTCCATTTCAAACAATTCAGTTAAGCATAAGTATGCTGTTTAAATGTCAAAACAGTTTCATTTCAAGCAATGAGTACACAGTTTAGTTCCATTTAACCCATAGATAGGACCCTATCAGGTGCTACCACTCCAGGTCAGACTGAACCTGGGAGCAATGGAAGAAGGGGTCCTTCACATTCTCCAAATCTCCAGCATTGCTGAAACCTCACCATCAGATTGTTTAGTGTCGTATCCAGGACACTCATTGGGGAGGGGGTCTTACCCGTTTGCTGAGAAGCAGTTAGTGTATTCTACAGCCCTAGCCGACTAGGCAACTTTAGGTCTCTTCTTAAGTTTCAGTTCAAATACTTTCTTTACAATCTCTGATTTATGGAATCTGTCTAAGTTACCCAGCAACTTTCAAATGAGAAGAGCAAACCAATTACTTTTTGATGATTGCATTAATATAAGCTCATAAATATAAACACATATATAAGAGCTAGACAACTAACAAAACATGTCAATCTGATTTTTCAAACAGTCTTCTTTTTTCTCATACTTTCACATTTCATTTAAAACCTTACCACAAACAAACATATATAACTCTCTATGTATATATACAACATTCATTATAGGAATATTTCTGAGAAAGTTTTTATAGAACTGATTCCTTGCATGTATATGTCTGTGTGTGTGTGTGTGTGTGGCAGAGATTAAACTATTTAGCTATAGCCTATTCTGGCCCAAGGCATCATTTTTAAAGCGCCCCAAAAAGCTGAAATTTGCTTACAAAGACATTTCTCTATAGTTGGTACATATTATCTCTATATGTGTACATACATATGTATATATTTGCGTTTAATCACACAATGAATTCACATTGACTGTTTTTTATGTAATAGTGCATTTATTCAAAAAGTTCCTTTTAAAATTGTTTTGTTGTCTAAAACAGATAAAAAATAAATCAATAATGTCCTTTTTTCATAGAAATAACTATCCATTTAAAAAAAAAAAAAAATCAATATTTAGAGAATAAATTTTTTCCTTCAACCCTCCCCAGCTTATTTGAAAACCTTCAGATTCCTTATTTCCAACAAACTTATTCCTCAAGCCACTAAAAAAGAAAACAGTGATTTTGTATTAATATACAAATGAAAAAAAGTAATAAAATATAAAGGCTTGAGAACATTTTCATGATAGGGTATTGAATATTTTTTGCATTTAATATGAAATGGTAATTGATTAAAATATTCATATATTCATTCATATATTCATTTGTAAATTCACTTATAAGAAAAATGAATGCAAAAATGATAAATTCTGATATCTGAAGAAGTCTGAGAGGGTGAAAGAAGAAGATTATCAAGCTGATGGCTTTTTTCTATCCCAAGGGGCAAAAATGTAGATATTGATAGATTAAAGCAGTTTTTCATTTTTTTTTTTTTCTACTAGACACTGTTTAAGGCTTACTTCTATAATTCATATTGAAATATACAATTTTGCATTGATAGCTTTGACTCTCTAAATTCATATCTCATAATAGTATTAACAGAAATAATAATTTCTATCATTACCATTAATTAAAAAAAACATTTCTTGCACTTGGGTTGGCTGAAAAGTTCATAGGCTCACAAAGTAACTCTCATGGAATGTGACCAAATAAGGTTTATTTTTCAACATAGTCCCCACTTGCAGTCCACATAATTAATTCTTCCACCTGTGTTGCAGTGCTTGGAACCTCTTAATAAAAGTCATCAACAGTATGATATGATGTTAGCATATGAAATTTTCTGGACATCTTTGTAGATAGTTACAAAAATAATAGAAATGTAGTCATCAGGTCATGTTGATAGCATGGATTTCCCTCTCTCTCACCATTTTTCTTGGTCTACCATCACACCTGGCAGGTCTTCTAGCCTACATCCTGTGTCCATACAGAACCGTTCTAGATAAGTTCTCATTTGTTGGCCAGCACTTGCACGTCCATGTGAAGGAGTCCATAGGAGAACATCGCTTATGAGCTCATCTTCACTTTTCGAGTAGTGTCCCGCATGTCTTTTGTCTCATTTGGATAGTTATAGAGACAGGAGGTAGGTGGCCATACTGCTGTTATTTTGTAGGAAATTACTTCCAGGACTTGTTAAATATAGCTCAGAGCATTTTTGTGCAATTCCCGTCTAACTTTGTTTTTTAACTGTTAGCCAGACACCAGCCAGGCCGCCGAGCTGGTAAGTGTTGTTATTATTTCATCCTGCACATTAGGGAAGTGGCTTCTTCACTGTGAGTATCAAATAGTAATGGTCAGTGAAACCATCTTTCAAACTATCATAGTAATGCAAAAAGCAATACTGAGAGCAATTGTCTTTCATAATTTCTTTTGCAGTGAACAATTTATTAACCTTAGGCTAGTTTGACACAAGGCCAAAAGTTTAAGGTACACAGTGCTGATCAAACACACAATCTTGGTAACAGTTTTCAAAATTAGCTTGTTAAACACCACTCTATGATGATGTGATCACAATATGGAGAATCATGGTAGCTTATTTATTATTATCAAAAACAATATTTGTAACACAAAGATGATTCTCAGTAGCAAACAGAATAATGTTCTTTATTATGTCTTATAAGTCTGTCTTCTCATAAGTGAGGACTTCATGTTTATTTTTATTCATATCTCTTTCAGGTGTACAAGTTCAGATACATGAACAGTTTAGCTCATACATCTTTCCTTGTCAGTTATATTTATGTCTGGTATTATCATTACCATATCAAAGTGAATGAAAATATGATTTATAGTCATTTTATTTATACAATATATCTCAGACTATTTTCTTTATATTGTGTGTTATATTCACACTGTTTTTTATACATACTCAAGTATGTGGACACTGGATGCAGTCTAAAAGACCTACCAGGAGTGATGGATGATAGACACCGATGGCAGGAGAGATTCAGGAAGCTCTGTGCTGTTAGCATGACGACGTTGATGAAGGGTAAATTAACTGACAGAATCCCAAACTATGAGCAGCAGCAGAATGAGAACAGTCTACTCCTGTGGATTGAATAAAGGGTTTAGTTTGAAATTCCCTGAAGGTTACTGACAGCAACAAAAGACACCTGAAGAAGGCCTAAGGTATATCTACCAAAATGTGAATATAACAAACAAGACAATAGATTTGTAAATAGTAACAACTCATTGTAGAAATATAGACATTGTTATGCAACTTGAAACAATGAAAAGATGATAGTTATAGTGACAGAAAATAAAAAGAGGTGTAATTATGTTACACTAGCATATTTCTTTGTTATAAATGGTTGGATTATTTATGTATGGATTGGAACTTCTGCTTATATATAAGTTTAAGGGGATGAGTTTCACTTGGGAGTTGAGATGCTAGAATAATGGTTGACTGAAATCCTGTTAAACAAACTTGAATGAAAAGAAAGAAAGAAAAAAGGAGAAGTGTAAGCAAAGATGGTATAAGTTGAAAGGAAAGGGAAATTGAAAAAGAGAAAGAATACAAAATGATGCAAGGAATGGAGAAGATTCATTTATATACACTACTGTATAGCTTATAAATATATAAGTTGATTATTTTGCTTTCAAGCCTTGCAGCAGATATGTTTACTGTTTTTGTAAAATTCTGATCTTCAGGGTTGATTTTTGAAGTATGCCAGAACAGAATAGTTTTACATAATCAGTTTTAAAGTAAAATCTGTCTCTGTGTTATCTTAAATGAATTACAATACAGGTTGATTAAAAGAAATTAACATGGGAGAACTTTCATGATATCATTTCAAACAGTTTTCATGTGTGCACCATCCTTGTCAACAAATTCTTGGAATTTTCCACAGATGATTAAAAAAATATTAATATTTCTATAAGAGTATCTTTTTTCAGTAAAGCAAAATATAAAACCATAATATCACAAAGAAACTCCTATAGAAAAACTTAAAATTTTTTAAAAACGTGTTTTAAGCTGCTTCACTTTAAGGAATTGGTATTAAAGCAGAAATTTAAAGGTTGAAAATTTATCATATAAATTCTGGTGATTATCAGCCCTTGTTTGTGGGAGGAATTTTCTGAAAGATTGTTAAGGAGAGGGTGTAGTTGGAATAGTGATAAAAAAAAAAGCTTTGAAAATAGTTCTCTTTCCCCTAGCATGCTGTAGAAGGAAAGTGTGGTTTCATCTCTCTATGGCCATCTACTTGAGGAGACAATATTGACACAATCCAATGCCATGTAGCATTATTAATACATCAACTAAAATAACCAAAGGACAATTTGTTAAGTCAGTAAATAAATCGCATTTTATTTGTATTGTAAACACTATCACTGACACAGAGATCTTCCATTTCTCATGTTTACATTCCAATTTAGTTTACATATAAATGTAAGTTATTAGAATTCCCTTTCAAATTTTTCTTGAATGGAACTTAATGTTTTATGAATTGTGTGATCATGAGGATCATAAATCATTTAACCATGATTCTACAACAAGATAAACAAAGAAATCATCATAATTTTACAAATAAAATCCAAGACCAACTTTTAAGAGTCAGAAATAACCAAATTAATCAGCACAAGAAATACACTAATAATTGTTACACATGATTGCAGTTTCTTAATTTACTTCATTAAGTGTTTAAGAAAACAATAGTTAATTTTATATATGAATTGAACAACACCAAGACATAAGCAATAGAAAACTTAGTCGATATTAAGCTGCTTGTTTTATTGTATACCAAAACTATTTGTGAGTAACATGCACTCCTAACTTTGAACTATGAAATCCTGGAAAAAACATTTTTTCAGCTGACTTTTAAGAATTTGTCGCAGCTAAATGTAATCTAAATTCAGCATTTTTAAAAATCTTTGTTTTAAAATGGCTAAAAATAAAAATTCATTTAATTTATATTATTTTATGAAACAAAATTTATATTGTCATTAGGAAAAATGTATGGGTGTGTTCACACCAAAGTGCAACAAGCTTGAAAATAAACTCTCATTAAGAGAAACAAATTCCAAATGAATTCCAGTTTCTGTCACAGCATAAAACACATCTGTTTGGACTATTGATATAACTTAGTTTCATTCATCCAATCCTGAATTTGGTTGTTATGTGACTGGAAAAAATATTGATTGTTGAGACTTCCTGTGGATATATGCACCCCTAACTTTTAGGCTGAAAAATCTGGAAATTTTGCATATCTTATATACAAATTATAATGGTATCTAAATGTAATATCAACAATTATTTTCCAGACAATCTAATACTTTGATTGAAAGTTTCAAAATTTTCTAGTATCATTTTTTAAGCAATTTTTGGAAAACCTTCAAAGCATCAGTGAGTTTTACTTGTATGAGCAATCATTCAGATATTGTACCATATTTGTAAACTTTAAGAAAAATTCTGAACACAGGAAAATGGTGTCTACATGAACTTATCAAATTGAACGTTAGTCAGCAACTTACTTCTTTTTCCTTGTCACAGACAAAGTTTGGTTAAGGCAAAATATCTATTATTTATTATGGGAATTCAAAATGAATTATTGAGAGGATTTATAATAAAAATTCAATGTAAAAAAAATTATGACTTGATGTAAGACAGTTTTTAACATTTCATTCACTGTAAAAATTTTCTGGATAAAAATTCTCCTGTTTGTTAGATTTCAAAGAGAAATTTCCATTCATTATGAATTGCTAGAACTTTGACAAACTTCAATCAGCACTTCTCTCCTTTGAATGATATATCTGAAGAGGAATATTTTGATCTTGGGTAAGGAATAGGCAATTGATTGTGAAGTACTATAAATCTCTCTGAGGGTCAGCTGAAAAGTTCATAGGCTCACAAAGATACTCTCATGGAATGTAACCAAACGAGGTTCATTTTTCAACATAGTCCCCCTTGCAATCCACACACTTCTATCGAAGCTGCTGTGCTTAAATCCCATTGGTCAAAAATGTCACTAACAAAAGATATGACAACATCATGTGAATTTTCAGCCTACTTTTCTGAATTAACAAGAGAATGATCAAACAAATCTATTATCACCTTTGAATTTTAATTTAATCAATGAAGAACCAAATTGACAATCCATCCAAATTCAGACATAACTGAGATAACAAAATCTAAAGAAATTTATTCTTCTCATTTTATCATAAAATGTTACAACAATCAAAATCAATTAAATAATTATTTAAACAAAAATTTACCTCAACTCATCAAATAAATCATAAAATTGCTTTATTATCAGAATCTTTTTTTTATTTGCTGATTTGTCAATTAATTCTATAAGTTTATTAAAGAAAAATATTTTTAATTAGCTTTTTTTTTTCAAGAATTTTCAGAAAATTAGATTTGATAAAATAATTGATGAATTTGTTAGTTTAAAAATGTCAAATTGGATTTTTCAGATTAATCGTGAACTTATTAACACTTGAAATAAGCCAAAAGTTTTAAGGATAAAAATGTTAAAAAAATAAATCTGAACTACTAATATTTTGAATGAAAACATTAATTATTTGAAAAGAACCAATGGAATCTATAACTGCATGTTATTTTCTGATATCTTTATAAAGTTTATTGAATGTCACTATAGATGAGTGTATAAAGAATATAACTGAAATATGCACAAAATGTTTATAAAAACATGATGAAATCCAGAGGAGACATTTTGTGGGAGAAGAAATTTCTCATTAACAAAAGAGAATTATTCTATAATGAAATTTTAGTGACACTTGTTTTTACAATGAAAATAGTAATGTTTAAAATATCAAAAATCTTTATAAAATCAATGCAGCAAAGTCATAAACTGTTAAACAGTATTTTATTTTCTGTATGAATAGAATTATTTCACCATTCAAAGGGTTAGGGTAAGTTAAAAAGGATACACCAACTGATTTTTATTATGGCATTTATTCTTAAAAACAAAAAGGTGTCTAATTAACTTCCATGGCAACAAATAAGAAACAAAAATTAAACTACGTACAGAGAACAACTGGTATAATGATCTTAACTAATGAATATAATTACCATAAAAACATCTTAATTATTCATGAAAAAATGTACATATGAGTTTGTGTGTTTTACATTTATTTACCAAACCCTTAAGAGAAGGATGTGACACAAGGTCAATTTTTTAAGCTGAGTTTAACAGGTTTGTCTTTTGCTAAACTTTTGCTAAAGAGTCCAGTCAGTCCTTTGGCTTACACATGGCTCGAGGGAGAATACTTAGATGCCTACCTTTCTCATGCATACCTTTCTGTTATGTGAAATGCAACCTACTCTTTCAGGAATTGAACTTGAGTCACTATATCCATTTCTGAAAATGATAATCATTACACTATGAGCACAACTTTATATATATATATATATTTGTACTATCATCATCTGTGTGTTTTATTTTCATATATTATTTACAACTTGCTTTCAGTAACTTTTGTTGCTAAATGGTGACACACTGAACCTTGGTGGTTAACATTAATATTATATACATATATATATATATATATATATATATATATATATATAATTACCATCCTCTGATGGATGATACTAGTTTTGACCTGAGTACACAATGTGTTTTGTATATGAGTACCTTTGATACATTCTTGCATATCCAACTATTTTCTTTAACTTAGTTGTATTAGCTGTACATTTGGTTTGTTTGGTTTTATGGCATATCAACCTTTGTAAGTTATTAAACGCCAAATCCATTTTTATGTAAATAATCTGTTCTATTGAAAGCAATTCAGTTTAGCATAAGTACACAGTTTAATTGTCAAAAACATTTCCATTTCAAACTATTCAAGCAGTTATATGTAACAATTCAGTTAAGTGAAAATACAGTTTTAATGTCAAAAAACAGTTCTATTTCAAATAATTCAATTAAGCATAAGCACGCAGTTTAAGTGTAAGTATGGTTTAATTGTCAAAAACGTTTCTATTTCAAGCTATTCAGTTTACTCAATTCATTTTAGCATAAGTATGCTGTTAATTCTATTTAACCGATAGATAGGGCCCTATCAGGTGCTACCACTCTGGGCCAGAGTGGACCTGGGAGCAATGGCAATAAAGGGGTACTCCACATTCCCCAAAGCTCCAGCACTGCTGGAACCTCACCATTAGATTGTTTAGTGTCATATCCAGGACACTCGTTGGGTGGGGGGGGTCTTACACCTCTGCAGAGAAGCAGTCAGTGTATTCTACAGCCCCAGCTGACTGGGCAATGTACATTTGATCTTGAGTAAATAGATATACATATTCAGTGTTTCAATTTTATTTTCAATTATATATATATATGTGTGTGTGTGTTTGTATAAGCCCCATATACATCAAGATAAACACTACTAATGATACATCAACAGAAAATATAATTCATTACAGAAGTGATTAAAAATAAAAGGACATACGTTTGTCATCTATATGATTAAAAGCAAAGAAATAGGTTCAATTCACTGTTGCATTCAGTGAACAAATACTACATTAATTGCTATTAGTTTAGGGTATTCATTTCTTAAGTCTTTGAAGAAGAACAACTACAATACTGCAATAAGAATAAGAATCATTTACTTAACCATTGATAGCTTCAATTGTATTTTAACTTTAGCATGAACACATGTTTTCAAGAATACCACACAAAATCTGGCTTGCTGCATCATCTAATATAGTTTGTGTAAATGTAATATGCAGTGTTTTGGGAAAAAATATCAAATTTTGCTCAATTCAAACTATTTGACTTTTCACTGAAATATAAAAGAAATTTAGAAATGATGACTAATTTTGTGTTTCTTTAAGAGAAGCCTAGTATCTGTTCTTGGAGAATTTAAAGTAACTGGTAAAACTATTTCCTTTTTGCGAGAGACAACACCTTTCATGCACAAGTAAATCTGCATTATGTCCAAATATGCAGAATCTCTCTCTCTATATATATATATATGTGTGTGTGTGTGTTGATATATACACACATATATACTCAGTGTGTAATGTTCTCTCTGTATAATATTTTTCTTTGTATTAAGCACATTGACAAAAATAAAACAAAAATAAATTTCCAAATTTTTTCAGAAAACTTATTGATGAACATACATATTTTTATATCTTTATTTTCTTATCTTTATTTGAATGTAAAGTGAAATTTCAGATAAAAGAATTATAAAGAAAGTATGTGAGTTGATCACTTCAGAACTTTGTGAAATATCACTATAATTTCTTTGTGCGTGTATGTATATATATATATGATAGACTTCTTTTGATTTTGACGTGTGAGAGCCTAACAATTTATTCAAAGATGAAAACTTTTGGTTACCTACGGTACGGATATTATTTATCGTAGAGAATGCTTGTATAGAAGCAGCTACACTTTTTGGATAAACTGATAACAGATGAAAGATGGAAAAATATACAACAGTTTATCCAAACCACATGAGTCAGTTTTTCTTCTCCTAGACTGGTTGTCTTACCAAGGTATGAGAGCACAGTCTTACCTAATATTTTACCTACAGGTGGTGGGAAAAGAAATAAAATAATGGATTTTCCCGAGGGCATTTTCAGGAAGTGAAATGCAAACAGTCTCATCCAGGGTTTCAAATCTACTTGTCAAGTTCATTTCCTTGTCACAAAAACTGTAATGTATGCATCTAAATGACTTATTTCAGATGAAAAGACAAGGAAGATTATGTAATGCTAATCTTCTCACAGGTACAGCCATGTTTGCTTGGCCATTACCAAACTTGAACATCAGTTATGGGCACTTGTAAGAATTATGCTTCCACCTGAGCTCAAAAGTAGGACCAGTCTCACTCAAATATATAATTTCAATGTGGGTCCATTGACGTATATATTGTAAAATGAATACATCTTGTATAGGAGCCTATAAATGCATTTAAGTATATTTGTACAGATCTATAAATTGCTGTTCATACACACACACACATATATCTATATAAATAAACACACACATTATCAGAGTGAATTGTATTTCATAGGTGTGTCTAAATATACTTAAATGTACTTACAGACACAGTCACATACAAGTATGTGTGTGAATAGTATTTTACAGATGTTTCTTAATATATTTAAATGTATTTATAGACTTACATACAAAGTATATATATATATATGACACATGAGACTGCATTGACATATTTATATAGTATCACCTTATTGTTTTATGTATCTATAAAAGCAGCTGCTAAGGAAGAGTTAAGTTTTTATTAATTATGAATACTCGTCCAACATAAGAATCCTTGACAGTCTGTTGAGAATGCTTTCATTTGCCTGGGGAATCCAAAAAGCTGGCAGAATTCATAACATCTAACCGTGATAAAAAAAAATCATGTTTCATAACAAGAGACAGAATTAACCAAGTGACATGGAGAATGAACACAATAGATGAGTTAGTGAATATGATAAAAAATATTTGTAGACATTTAAGTAAATATAAATGCATGTGCATACCTAGGAAGATATGTGTGCATATATATATATGTATATTATATCAGTGTCTGTTAATAACAACTGGGTTTTCTACCACTCTGTAAGTATACTCAGGTGTTCTTCTTAAGAGCAAAGAGTGTAGAATAGATTTAAAGAATTTTCTTTTGTAATTATTTAGTTGAGCATAGTGCATCTATTGTCACTGTGGTAAAAAATTTATCTTGGAAGCCATTATACATATTCCTATTCTGATATTAACATCCTCATTGACTGCTTACCTACTGTTCCTAAGTATACTTGCTTTCAAGCACCCTTTTTACTGATAATCTATAGTTAACTAGTCATGAAAAAAAACAAAAAAAACACCATATATTTCTATTCATCTGCATGCAGTGAAAAATTATCTCATCAGCCTGACAAGCAATGAGGTTGTTTCACTTTGGAATCCTCATTTTTCTGATATTTATTTTCTTCCTTATGGCCCGTTGAAAAGTTTTTCCAAGACCCTCATGTTGTTTATGTATGTGTTTGTATATATATATATAAATAATGGCAGCAAGTTATTTAGACATGTTTGGTTAAAGAACTGGTAATGAACTATCAGTCATACAACAACCCTCTGTTGTCATTTTATATAACACTTCTCAGATAACATTGCCATCAAACAAAACTCTAACAATAATACTAATAAATTCACATCCAGTAAAATATGGAAAATCCTCTCTAATAATATGAAAATCATATACAAAAACAACTTCAAAAAGCGCCAACAAATCCTTGAAGCAATCAACAGTGACAATAAAAAACTAAACAAATAAAATAGCATTCAACACTGGCATATCTTCAATCACAGACATGCTAACAAAAGCACTACCACCACTGATAAACCCTTCCAACAAAATAATTTTCACACCCAAATTAAACAAACAATACATACATAAATAAAATGAATAAAAAAAAGTCCCCCTATGCATATGATCAAAAGCACTAGGGAGCAGAACTTAAGGCACTTTTTCTATCAACTAGACTCTGAAATACACCAAAAAATAAGAAAGCTAGAATCCCCTCCCAGCACCCCCCCAAAAAAATGGTAAAAAAAGCTCCATGTTCTTCACACAAAAATTTCTACATTTAGTATATGTGTGAGAGAGAGAGAGAGAGGAGGAAGAGCTGAGAGAGGTGGGTATTTCTGATAGTACCAATAGAATTCCCAAGCCAAAATCAGGTTGATTATTAAAAGACCCTTTGCAGATAATAGCAAAACATATACCTTATATGCTCTTCTAATAAATGACTCCTAATTTTTAGTCACAAAAAGATCTTTTTATCATATATTGAGTATAATGAACAACCATTAACTTCTGGCTATGCTAACCAACAAAAATATTTCAACATCCAATGACAAAAAGAAAACATTCAAACATTTACTTATACTTTCAAAAAAAACTATGAAGGAACACTTTGGCAAGGTTAGGCTTTGAAACAAGGTAGGTTTCAACATGTCAAAAATATATCTCTTGTAAAGAATGGCCCCATGTTTTTGAAATGAAAAATTGGTCTAAAAGGTTGTCCCTGATACAAGTATATTGCTTGTTCAAGAATTTTCATGAGGAAACCTTTACTATTCCAAAATCATTATGATATCTCTTTGTCATTTTAAAATTGTCTTTTCCTTTGATACCATTATTAATAAAATACCTTTCTCATTAAGTTTTTATTAAAGTGAAAGATAGTACTCTGGATATGTATTTCAGTTATTTTACTATAAAAGCCAATATAATGACAGAAGGGACACTACTCCTCAACTAAGCTGTAGATATTAGACTTGTAAAAAAGAAATTAATTAAAAAGAACATCTCAGGAGTCAATAAAGGAAACTTTTTTTAATTAATAATTTGAGCTTCTCCCTTCAGGATTTGATAACTCAGACTTCAATGGCTTTGAAGACATTTAAATTGATTAATTTAAAAAAAAATAATTTTCAAAATATTATTATTATTAATATTTGAGACTTACATCTGCTATTTTTTGCTTTATTTTACTTTCTGCAAATATATTTTGTAAAGTAGTTTTAGTTTAATATAAGTAAAACCTGTGGTTGTTGATATCAGAGATGTTGATGTCCCACTGTGTGTATATAATATATATTAATGTGCTTTATATACGTGTGTATACTTATATATATGTTAATGTGCTTGTACAAAATCACCAAATTTTTTTCTGGACTTCCTGACAGCATAATCATATTAAGGTAAAAGTTTTTATCTCACTACCTATAAATGTATATATATGTTTGTATATGTGCATATGCAATCTATGTATGCATGTATGTTTACTAGTATATATGTGTATGAAAATAAATATATATGCTTATGTGTTTATTTTCATTTCATATATTAGAACATTTCTGCTGATATCTTTCCTTCTTATGTGAGCCAAATTCTAATTGAATTACTAATTTTGTCAAATGTGTCCACATTCCTCAGACAGAGAAAGCACTTCATGAACTTATTTTTGCATTGAAATAACAAGACACCATCTAATGCATTTATAGCTCATATAAAAAACAAACTGTAATGACAAAAATACCCAAAACACATCGGTTTATTAATTAGAAAAGTGCACAAAGTATAATAATAATATCTGATATGATTTGATGACAATTTTACAGGTGGGGAGAAGTTTTCATTTGCTTTGCCGCTTTCAAACTATTTTTGAGTTTCTTCTGTCTTTTAAAAACTTTTCAAATGGCAGGTGATGTTCTAGGGTTGTCAGAAAAGTTCATTGGCCCACCAAGATACTCTCATGGAATGTGACCAATTGATGTTTATTTTTCAACAAAGTCCCTATTGTGGTCTATGCACTTGTTGAATTGGTGTTGAAGTGCTTTGATCCCATTGGTTAAAAAGTCATCAATAGCAGATATGACATCATCATATAAACTTTTCAATCCATCCTCATACTTTTAGCTGTTTCTCAACAAGTTCATCCAATAATAAAGGAAATAATGTGAAAACAAATTCTGTTATGATCAACATTGGCTTTTAATGCAATTATCTCATTTCATACAAATGTCTACATTTGCTAACATTACAAAAAAACTTTATCACCAAAACTTATACATATATATTAGTGTAATCGGAAGAGAAAAATATAAAAAGACTGGGTAGTGCATAATTTCATTCATTTATAGAAGATATATCTATAATGTGTACTTTGGAAGCCATCCTTCATTGATATAAGTTTGATTAAAAGTAAACTACTTTTTGATCAAGCACTTTCAATTTGTCTATCTATCTTTTTCAACCTGTTCATACCCATCTGTTTATATTGGGTGTCTCAATATTCATGGGACGCATGTGACTGCTGATAACTATTCTAATAATAATGTGTTTTTTTTGCTTCAGATTTGAATATAGTATACTTTCATCATTATCATCTTGTCATGCTATCAGCACGGATATCCAAGACCCTCTCTCGCCACCCCTCCCTATCGTTCATCACTTCTGACAGGTCCTCTGGGCTACACCCCGTATCCACAGAGAGCTGCTGTATGTAGGTTCGAGCTGGTCACCCTGCTTTTGCTTGGCCTTGTGAAGGGGTCCATAGGAGTACATCACTTATGAGCTCGTAAGAAGAAGAAGAGTATACTTTAACAGCTATTAATCCTTGATCACAAAGCTTTGGACAAGAGAGGAAAAAATATTTTGTGTCACTACTTATTTGGCAACAAAATCATTCAAAACTGTCTCAAAATTTATGTAACCCATTAATATGATAATGATTTATTACTGAGACAAGAAACTAAAAAAAATTCCTTATCCTGATTGTTGATATAACAACAATTCAGGAAAAATATTGATTTGATGTCTAGCTCAAAGGACGCATTTTTTAAAGAATGTGTTCCAAATGACTGCCATTGCGCTTGTCGCAGTAATGAATCATTATCATAGAATAGGTTGCATCTATTTCGAGACACCCTGTATCTATCCTTCTACTTCACTCAGTCCATATCTACTACTTCATTCTGTACACATTAAAGCATCTATTTTATCTGTTCCTATCTATCTACATGCAAGTTGTTAATAGTGAGGGACCAAAATGTAAATATAAATTTAATTTTTTTTGTGTGTTTTCGTTCTAAATTTCAGTTTTGTTTTATAATGAAGTATTTTTACAAGGCAACACACAAGATGTTCTGAGCAGCAAGTTTAAAAAAAAAAACATTACAAATTCCTGAAACTCAAAACTAAAATTGTTTTTTCATCAGATGAAAAAAACAATTTTAGTTTTTATTTTTTTTTATTTTAATGAGAAAATCTTCAAGAAACTGGTGTCTTTTTTGCAGCTAACTTAATGTGGTTTAGTTATATATGGGAGTTGAAGAACTTCAGTAAGTAGGAGGTTATATTTATCAATATAAGCATAAATTTCTCTTTCATATATATATATATATATATATATATATATATATATATATATTTTATTGTATTGATTTAGAGGGCTATTGCAATGTGAAATAATTATTTGAGTCTAATTAATTTAAAAGTAAAAGCTTTATCATCAGAGACTTTTTTAAAAATGAACACAATGTTGGATGTTCAAATTTTTTGGACGTTATAAACATGGTGTCATGTCGGGTGTTAGAACACCATGCGGAATAGATGTGATTTTAGTTTTCCTAATCAATTTCATTTTATTTTTATTTTATTTTTTAAACTTAAATACGTATTTAAAATGTGCATATTAATAATAATGTATTCAATATTTAATTCTAACCTATAAAGAATCTGAACATCAAACATTATGTTCATTTAAAAAGTCTCTGACGATGAAGTTTTTACTTTGAAATTGATTAAACTCGGTTATCATTTTGCATTTCAATAGCCCTCTAAATCAATACAATACTATAAAATAAAATAATTGTGCAATGGTTCAAGGAAATTACAAAATACCTTTATTTATATATGTATATATATATATATATATATATATATATGCATGTATCTCAGCTAAGATATGTATGGACAGTATTTACATGCAAATATATGGACAGGTTTTTTAAAATTTCCTTTCAAGTTTTGGCAAAGTATTTAACAGTTTTCCAATCCCTTATGGATCATTTAATGTCAAAATGTGATACTTATAATTTGCACATTAGAATGTTTGATATCAAATAACTATCAGCTACAAATAATTTGCATTCAGTTACTTGGCTTCAAGTGTTCTCATCTAATAATTATCAATACAAAATTATATGCTTTCAAGTATCACTCCTATTTATTAATAATAACCATTTATCAGTACACATCTATGTGGATTCATGTATTCCTCTTTAATATGAATAACTTTGAAACAGATCTTTTTGTTCAATATATGGTACTACCACCCCAATTCAAAGTGGACCTGAGAGTTATGTCAATAAAAGGTTACTCCACACTCTTCACCAAATACAGTATACTATTGTACCCAGGACACAGCTGTTTAGAAATTCCTTGATTTAAAGTGGAGAAATAAATAATGAAATAAACATTCTGGGTTTTCTATTTCATCACTTCTTCCAAATTATTCATATATTTTCACGCAAACTAAATAACTTATATGATATAAGTTTCTTTCTTGTTCTTTTCTCAATATTCAAGTCAGATCATTTTTTTTTTAGGATGTGGGTCAAAGATTGTTTCTCTGGAACCAATCAATAGATAACATATTGTGAGAATGGAATAAAAAATCCTTTCTAAGGTATTCAAAAATGTCAGATACTATCAAAGAAATATGTTCTTCAATAGAGATCTAACAAATTCCTGGTAAAAGTGCCCCAACACAAATTTATATGAACTCAGTTTTGTCTTAGTCATGATATATCATTCAGAACTGCCTATTGCAACAGAGAAAATTTAAGTCCTTTGAAACCCAGGTTTTTACAAGTAGATAAATATAAAATATAACTAAAATAACATCAAGATGACTACTTGTAATCTTTGTTAATCCTTATCCATTGTATGCAAATAGTTTCTGATGAGTTCATTACCTAGAAAAGAATAAAAAGGTAATATTTTTTATATCTTGATCTAATAAAATTGGTTATTTTATAAATGATATTTCTTTGATAAAATAAAGTATTTGGGTTTTTCTGTAGAAGTACTAAAATAGTATCAATTTTCTTTTTTTTTTTTAAAACTTATATGGTCTTTTTTGCTCAGTCCCATATATTTTCCCACATTAACAAATAGGCTTTCATTTTCAATGAAGAGGAACACAAAACAATATAAGTGTATAAACATTCATTTAAAAAATACAAAAAGCGGGTTGTAAACTTAATGGCTTTGCAGCCAGACTGATCTGCTGAAGTCCATCTTCGAACTGGAGTTATTTGAAAAAAGTCCACATGGTCTCTCTGCTAGCACTACAACTGTTGTAAATTGAAAGAAGTCAAAAAGTGGGTGCTAACCCTTGGCAGTGCGCAGGCTGTCCCATTTACTGCTAAGGGCAGATAATCAATCCTATATTTTCCAATAGTGATCTTTATTTGATTATATATGTAACCTTTGTATAAAATGACTTGCAAGATTTGCTGCCATAGTCTGAGTGGACAATAAACTATTTCATATTTCTTTAAACTAGTTTCATCATTTTTGTTGCTTTTTATCACAGCTATTCTTCAGCGTTCAAGACAAAGTTGCTACAAAGGCAACTTAAACTTTCACCTCATGTCAGTAGCGACACCTATACCACTTAGTCCAAAATCCACTGTATTCTCACATTATTGTTTATTCCTAATTCTACTTCAATCACTTTAAATCTACACAACTTTTTTATATGAACTTAGTTCTGTTTTAACTGAGTACTTTGTGGGAGTAGTCATAGTAAGAGTTGTTGTTAAAGTGGCATTAGATTGAGATTAATTATTTTAAATTCCCAACACAATTTTTTTTTCATATTGGTGTACTTTAGTAAAAAAAATATCAGAATTGCATCATCATGAACTTCTATCATTGTGGCTAAACCATTAGAAGCATCCCCACTAGTTACTCAATGGGAGAATCTGCTCGGATCTTATTTCATATTCATACTAAAATTCATCACACAAGGAAGGAATTGGAAAAAAAAATGACAAAAATACTCTGTAATTATTTTAGAGTTTATAAGCAATGTTATAATTACAAATAACAAGTAAATTGATGGAGCCATCCATTTGGTGGAAATCAATTGTTCTCTAATCTTTTGTTCTATTGTTCCCAAGATGTCATTGAGAGCACAGAAGTACTCTCAGCTAACAAGAAAATTTTATACATATTAAAGGGAAGTAACTCTCATACAATAGACTTATCCCCAAGTTAATCTTCTTCATCCGAGTCAGGGAAGGCCTACTGGCTCATGTGGATTTGAATGCAAAGTAACAAAACCCAAATTTATTGTCATGTATATACACCTATTCTTTACAGAACAAATAGAGAGCAGTGGTATTGTGTGCAAGATTGTTGCTTCTTTTATAATGTGGCCTTTATGCACTGAGTAGATGAAGACAAACCACCTCAGAGGCATTAGTGTATTCCTGCTTGATGAAAACAGTGATGAATTTTTATATCTAAGCTCTTCATTTTAAATGAAAGGGGATTTTTCTGAGTGACTTTTTGATTCTTTTCATAAATGTATCTCCTAAATGAATGTGTTTGTTTGTTTAAACATGAACAGACTGCAATCCTTACAATGCATGTTCAATAAACAGTCTACAGATATCTATGTTATCCAATCAGATATTTTATTAACGATAGATAACTTTATAGACTTGAACTTTTGTTCCTTTACGATAATATGAGTTAGGGCATTGATCAAATTACATTAAAATGGCAGTGCACTTCCTCACCCAAAGTTAAGAAAGCTTTTTGGAAAGAGATACATAGTTTTTTGGGTTTTTTTTATTTTATGCTAATAGCTTTCAACTCCTAATGAAGTTCTGTGAAAAACAATAATAATGGAATAAATGTAGATATATTTATTAAGTTAAGAATAATGTTATAGTTCTATACTTCTGAGTTCGACAAGTAGGAATTGGTTGAAAAACTCTTATAGGGAGTTAAGGGTGTAGGGCAAATAAGTATGGAAACACTGAAGGAAAAACTCAAACAACTGAAATACATATTAATCATAAATAAGTTCATCCTGTTTCCTAACCAATTTATTAAACCTAGAGTCCATTTTCTTCTGAAGCAAAAACACAAGAATCTTATTTTTGGCAGAATGTTGTACAATCAAAATGAATACTAATAGGGATTATTTATTAAAGACTAGAAACCACAACCAAAAAATAAATATATATATATATATAATTTTTTTTGACTGGCTCATTGGCATAATGATTAGTGTTTGCTAATGGTCTGGGAGACTGGGGTTCAATCCCAAGTTGAGTCATACCAAAGTCCCAAGAAAATGGTACTTGATGCCCCACTCCTTAAAGCATTATAAGGTAAGGATCAAGGGTGAGTAGAGCAATATATATATATATGTATGTATATATAAAGGATGTACTTTTTTTTAATTTCAGCATATTCTTATCTTTTCACAATTTCAATACTGAAAAGTCTGAATAAATGATACATAATAATATGTTTTATGATCATATAATGTTCCATTAGAAATAGAATAAAACTGGTATCCTTTGTTAAAGAAGAAATTAACATTTTTTTAATAAAAATATTAGATACATGATTACAAAAACACCACAAACTTATTTCTGGTATTACAAGATTTTTAGAATAATTTTATAAACAAATAAATGTGTAGTGGTTTTTTATTCAGCTACCTAAGGAAAAATTCATTTTTTTATAAACTGTAGCCTACTTCCAATAGGGGTATGGTTTCACTTAACCTTAAAATTTCAGTTGTGACATTGCTCTTCTCATAACTGCCTGACCCTTTTCAAAAATACCCTAGTCTGAATACCTTTTACACCAACTATAATAGTTCTTGATTGACCTTTTGCTGTCATTCCTATAGTAAACAGATTACCAGAGTTGCTGGTGTGTGGGAGGCAGCCATTACATTAAAATTTTATCTAAAATGAAAAAAAAACTAAGCCTCTAAATTTTATGATCAGAAAGATAAATTAAAATTTTAAAAGAGGAAGGATGGAAACTGACCACAGAGAGAAAAGGACAGACATAACTTCAATCACTAATTGATGTGTTAAGTATGAAATTATTAGGCTGTATCAAAAGTATTTCCCTTTTTCCCGAATTTTTTCCAAAAACCTATTTTATGTACACATCTGAAGAGTATGATTCCACTTTAAAACTAATATTATATTTATCATATTATCAGTACTATTTAACAAAACCTTTTATTTTTGTTGTTATAAAGTAGAGTAAAGTTGGCAACATTAATCGAGGGGGATCCAAAGGCTCCCTTTTTAATAGCTACTACACCGAGGTGTAAAGGAAGGCACTACTCCATTCCAAGGATTGCTCCACTTTACCCTTGATCCTCACCTTATCGTGCTGTGCCTAGCAAGGCAGTATCAAGTACCATTTTTTGAGTCTTTGGTATGACTTGACCTGTGATTGAACCCCGGTCTCCTGGACTATTGGCGAACACTCTACTCATAAGGCCATTGTCAGATCACGGAAATTTTGAAGACTTATTTTAAACAGGGCATCAAAGCCAGTAAAGATGCTTGCAGAATTTGGGAAATGCAAGAAAATCAAATAATATCTGAACATACTGTCCCAAACATCATCATCATCATGTCGCACCGCCAGCGCGGATATCCCTGACCCTCTCTCGCCATTTCTCCCTATCATTCATCGCCTCCGGCAGGTCTTCAGGGTTACATCCTGTGTCCTCACATAGTTGCTGTATGTAGGTTCGTGCTGGTCATCCCACTCTTGCACATCCATATGTGGGGGTCCACAGGAGTACATCGCTTATGAGCTCATCCTTGCTTCTCCAGCAGTGTCCTGCGTATCTGGTTCGTCGAACTTGTATAGTTTTCGTGATGGGGGGCAAGTGTCCGTATAGTTGGAGTCTCGTGGGGTGTTGTCGCCAGGACTTGTTTAATACTGCTCTCAACATTCTTGTGTAATTTCCGTCCAGCCTCCTCTCCAGCCGCTTCTTAAGCGTCCATGTGGTGCATCCATATAGCAGTATCGACACAACCGCTGCCTGGAAGAAACTGCGTTTCATTTTATCAGTTAGGTCCGACTTTCATATGATCGAGAGCCTATCGATAGCTGTCCATGCCTTCGTCAGTTGTGTGTCGATGTCTTTTACGGTTGATGAGACGCTACTTCCTAGGTAGGTGAATTTGTCGACTAGTTTCAGAGAGGCTCCGTAAAGTTTAAGCATTTCAAGGGTGGTAATTAATCTCTTGAAGGAATTGTTTTAAGAATTGTTACTATTGCTCAGGAAAATAACTGTAATAAAAACAACACAAGACCCTAGTCAGATTGCTCACTTCTGAGAGAAAATCCTACTGCCTTTTTCTTGATGAATAACAATGAAAAAATTGGTACTTCCATTTTTCTTATTTTTCAAAAGCGGAACAGGTATTTCTGGTTGATTGGTTGGTTGTTTTATGGCGTATCAACACTTTTCAGGTAATTTAATGCTGAATTAAGTCATCTTAATAAAAGTTTCAAACAATTATGTTCAGCATAAGTACACAGTTTAAATGTCAAAAACAGTCAATTTCAAACAATCCATTTAAGCATGATTACAGTTTAGTTCTATTTGCCCCATAGATAAGACCCTATCAAGTTCTATCACTCTGGGCCAGAGTGGACCTGGGAGTAATGGCTATGAAAGAGTACTCCACATTCCCCAAACCCCCAGAATTACTGAAGCCTCACCATCAGATTTTTTAGTGTCCTATCCAGGACACTTGTTGGTGATGGGGTGGGTCCTACCCCTCTGCAGAGATGCAGTCAGTGTATTCTACTGTCCCAACCAACTGTGCCAAGGTATTTCTGGTTTCTTGATGTTTAAGGACCAAATTGCAGCAGAAATGAATTCAAGACATTAGTTGCTAATGAGGATTCTCCAAAATGCAAAACTTAGCCTCCTTGAAAACTTTCAAAACAGCTAAAATCATAGAAAGATAGCTCATTTAGAATATTAGATAAACTTTTTATAAATATACTGGAACTCTTGAGAGCTTTTCAATGAACTCGCACTTGATTTAAATACAAAAAATGTATTTGATATGTCTTCATGAGACAATAAACTGAGCTTTGAATTCCTAGAACATTCTAGTGATGTAACTCTTTTTATTTAAGTGAACAGGATTTAACAAGAATGCATATTTGTCTCTGTTTTAGACTTGTCAACTAATGGTTCATGGAGTTGTGCTAAGCATAATGGTTATTGTTAAAGAAAATGGAATTGGTGACCAAAGTTGAAATACAAGACAGGGTTGTTTGTATTTTGCTTTGCACTAATGCTCTTGGGTAAAGCATGAATCTATTTGTTCTTCCACTAGCTATAAGTCAATAGTAGAACACACTGGGTCCTTTAGTTTTGCTTAAGCAACCAGTCTAGGAAAAGGAAAACTGAATTCAAACCAGCTTTACTCTGCTTAAAAGTTGACCTTGTGTAACATTTTGTTCAGAGCAGAAAAGTTGGGTAAATACATACAGCATAGGTTTTAAATACAAGACAGGATATTTGGAAATTGTGATATGATATATTAAATTTATACAATTTAAAAAAAGACTTTTACATCCGACCATCTTATAAAAGAGCTTGATGCTTTGGTTTTAAGTTGACTACATATATACAACCCTTTGATTCTAGACAAAAGTGCGAATCTATGTATACATATTTCCCTATTTTTTATGTGAACTTAGCTAATTCTACCTGGAGGTCATGAAAAGTTCTCAGTTTAATAAAAAAGAGAATTATCTTTTTGAGATTTCTATTGAACTTTTTAAGAGTTAAAACTTGAAAACCAATGTGACAAGTGTGTAAGGTGAGTTGGTTGGGTTTTATGGTATATCAACATTTGTAGGTTATTTAATGCCAAATCCACTTTATACATATATAGTAAGTATATGATTTGTTGATACCATTTTTTAAATGAGCATGAGTTCATTTGTTTGCACACAGTTAAATGTTTTCAAATATTGCTCTGTAACAGTAACATTTTAACATCTCTCACTCATTTGCACACATTTGAATGGATATAAATATCATTTTTAAGTGAACAGTTTGTTGTTGATTTCATTTTTAAAACAGAACTAATTTGTTTGCACACTTGTATTGCTTTTGTTTTTACATGGTTAAATGGTTTCAATTATTGCTGTCTAACACAAATAATTCTATTCAATATTAATCTTGTTTGTAAACTTTGAAGTGGTTAAAAGTTTTGCTATTTAACACTAATTATTCTGTTTCAACAATATTCATTCATTTGCACACAGATAATGGTTCCAAGTATTGCCATGTAATATCAATAATTCAATTTAGGCACACAGTTAAAGAGTTTCAAGAATTGCTATTTAACATTAGTAATTCTTTTAAACATTACTCATTTATTTGCATACAGTTAAATGATTCTAAGTATTGCTATGTATTGCTAATAATTCAATTAAAGAACAGTCATTTGTTTACACTGTTAAATGACCAAACAGTTTGATTTCTAACAATTCAATTTACCCTAAGTCATTTGTTTGCATACAGTTCAAATGTCAAACAGTTCTCTTTGATCCATGGATAGGACCAGAGTGGACCTGGGAGTGATGGCAATGAAGAGGTACTCCACTTTCCCCAAAGCTCCGGCATAACTGGAGCCTCCCCATTTGATTGTTGAATGTCATATTCAGAACACTCACTGGAAGGGGTCTAATACCCCTTGGCAGTAATGCAGTCGGTGTATTCTACAGCCCCAGCTAACTGGGCTAACAAGGGTGTTAGATTACAAAATTGTATGTGCAATTCTTACAGCTTTATCATTTATTTCTTGGATAAAGAGCTTTTCAGTATCTTTTTCTATTATATAATTGTACATCTACTTATAAAGTGGCTTATTTTTTCCGGGAAAATTTTGAAACATTTTTCTTTTAATGGCCCAATCATCTACAGTGTATAGATAAATAAGTAAAAATATAAAATGCAATGTGTAAAGGTATTTGATACCAACTAAAAAGTAAACAAGAATAACTAAGGGTTATAATAGGTAATATGTATTCTGCAATAAATGATGTAAATCTGTTATAATGTATTAGTTTTGATGTAGTTCACAAAAAGTAATATGCAAGGTATAATATCTAAGTGCATTTCATATAGCACTAATACCCTTGGGAAAGGTATGAATCCAATTATTCTCCCTCCAGCTATGGGTAAATAGTAGGACAGACTAGGTTCTTCAGCCTTGGTGAGGCAACTAGTCTAGGAGAAGGAATACTCTGAACTCAAACCTGTTAAACTCCGCTTAAAAATTGACATTGTGTCATATCCTGCCCGAGCGGAGGGGTTTGATAAATATGATAATATTTAAGTGCTCTAAGGTAAAATTTGAATAATGGGTTACCTGTAAAATCTGACGAATCAAACAAACCAGCCTTGGTAAATGAAACCTATTGTATATATACTGTCTGACTAAGCCTTGAATATAGAAAAAAAATTTTTTAGGCTAATGATAATATTGAGCATACCTTTCCATATTTTATGAGGTAATAATATCTATGAGAACATGATGATATTTCAAATACAGTATAGAGAGGTTGGAAGTGCAGTAACCTCTTTACTAAGTGGCTGAGAGCGTGAGTGTAACAACCAAACCACCTGTATGGCCTAGTGCAGTGAATTCACAAGTAAATATTAAGTGAATACTTGGGTAAACACTTTGAAGTTATTGAATAAGAAGCAACTGATTTCTATAATAAACGGAGAGGTGGAAATGCATTCAAAATCCCTTGAGTAATGGGAAATATAATAAGAAAATGGAAAGAAGAGAAAAAAAACAAAATAAATCCCAACAACAGATTGATGGGGCCCCGCAAGAACTCTGTCCCAAGTATTTTATCATAAATGAGACTTGCTGTAAGTTGCCCCCATCCAATTTACCTACCAATTTACAAGCTGTAAGTTGACACCCCCACCAATTTACCAACCAAGTTCCTTGCTGTAAGTTGACTCCCTCCACCAATTTACCTACCAATTACTTGATGGAAGTTGAACCCCTACCAATTTACAAGCTGTAAGTTGACCCCCTCCACCAATTTACCAACCAAGTTACTTGCTGTAAGTTGACCCCCTCCACCAATTTACCAACCAAGTTACTTGCTGTAAGTTGACACCCCCACCAATTTACCAACCAAGTTACTTGCTGTAAGTTGACCCCCTCCACCAATTTACCAACCAAGTTACTTGCTGTAAGTTGACCCCCTCCACCAATTTACCTACCAATTACTTGATGGAAGTTGAACCCCTACCAATTTACCTACCAAATGAAAAATGGAAAAAAAGAAAGAATTTATTTACAACCAAATGTCTGGCATATATGATTATTTCTGAGTTCTTTTATCTTATTGTAAAATAAATGTTTAAATTTTATTTGTGTTTTTCCCTTGCGGCAAAAAATATCTGAGTGTTTTTTTTCTAACAAAAATGGCTAATTACTTTGCTGTTTGTTTGGTAAAATTTCAGAAATATGAAAGTTTGTGCTTAACAGTTTTGGGCCAAACATCTAAGGGCAGGAAAAACAGTAAAAGCCATTTTTATTGAATGTATCAAACAAGCTGCTGTTTTTCAATTATAACTAAAATATTTTTGGAAATGAAGACAAGTGTACTCATACAATGACAAGGCACAGGTCTTACTTTAAACTTTTTTCTTTAATTAGAAAAATTAGATAACAGTCTGAGAACATTATTATTTTTATCTGTTTTTATTTTTCGTTGTGAGGGGGCGTTTTTTGTTTTTTTGTTTTTTAAGTATGTGAAAGTAAATAAATAGATATTTTTAAATAACTTCACAATGAATACAATTTAAACTTTGATACTTTCCTAATGATGCCTCAGAGGTCTTTAAAATTAGAAATCAATTATTATTTGTCCATGTGGATTTTCCTTTTTTAACCTAAGGTAAATTTGCAAAATACAAAAATCTCTCATACATATAGAAAAAATCTCAGCTAAAGATTTGTTCTTAAAACTTTTCACAAGGTTGCAAATAATTAGAAGCACTAAAACTTTTGAATATTGAAGAGTGGATTTGGAAAGCAAGAGCCAGGACAAAGTAACCAATTAAATCTGAATATAACAGTTTTTATTGGCACTTTTAATAAGATATTTAAAAACTTTCAAGTGTTATGACCTTAATAATTGCATAATGCATAAAACACACTTTCTTTAAAATACATAAAATTTTACACCATATGCTTGCAGTACATTTCTACTTCCTTTTTATTTTAAAAGCAAAAATGAAGATAATTCTAAAAATGTGGTAGTATCCGGAGTTAATGGTTATAAGATAACTGAGAAAAATTTAAACTTTTGAAAGATTGAGGTTTAATATTTGATGTACCTAAGAAAAAACAAAACTATATCAATTTCATGATCATTGTTATATGCAATCTATGAAACAGATATGGAAACTTAATGACTATTATAGAACAGAAATTTCTTTTTTACTAAACATCAGTTATGTAATACTGCATATGATTTTTATGAGTGGGGTTTCAATTTCTTTTCACACTTGATTGATAATTCAAATGATGACAACTAGCTATTCACTAACACTTCTCTAAATACTAAAGTGTTGAAAATATGTTCCAAAAGGCACATTGATAAGGAGGGAAAATGATAGTCTCCAAAATATCAACCTGTTCAGTGAATAACTTTCTGATCTGTGGAGCAGAGGGATACCACAGAAGTGATGCAAGAGTTCCTTAAAAGAACCAAAACGAAATCTCATTTCTTGAGAAATCAAGACATTGGTAACTGTGGATGCAAATAGACAGATATAAGGTCTTATATGTTAACTCCGTATTTGAAGGAGACTACAGTGCTTGAACAAAAAAATGGCTACATTATAAGATCAAATCTCCTGGTTATTAGACCTTTTCCTGAAAGTAAAGCAGAAAAAATGCCAATCTCAGTTTGGCTTCATTGGTCATTGAAAGATCTGCAAAGTAGAAAACTTTCCTAAAGTCAAACCTTCACAGATGCTCTTTTTTTTCTCTCTTTCTCTCTCTCTCTCTATATATATATCTATATATATATATATATATATATATATATATATATAAAGGAAATTGATTGGACAAGACAAGTTCAAATGTTGGCCAAGGCTATTCACATTTAAAATAATTTTATTTTTAATTAAAAAGAATGTTGAAATATTCAAAGAGGATAAAAATGTGTACATCTTATGAACTTAAGTGTAATAATCATAAAATAAATTCCAGCATTTTTTTCTCCCTTACTTTGCTTTCATACAAAAACCACTGCTTGGTCTACAGTGGACTTAACACAGCTGATAAAACGAATGCAGATGTATATTTCTTTCAGTTTGATTGCCATGTTTAACTTAGAAAATTTAACTCAGAAATTCCTTTGCCAAATTGGAAAACCAGAATCCATATATCTGCAACAATATTTGCACATTGGTTATTCAAACAGCAATGCACATAGATCAATGTCCACTTACCAATGGGTAATCAGTGTTGTATGATCATTTTCTTTTTGTTCTGAGAGTGAAACAAAGCCTATATGATACACAAAGCTACACATTACAGTGGCTCAGTAAACATTTCAAATTTCCTTTTTCCATAATATTTTTATATATAAATTTACTTTTTATTTCCTGATATGCATGTTTATTATTTTGATTCTTTTCTTTCTCTTTAATTGTCATTCTTGAGTATATTGCTGCTTACATATTTTGATTACCTTTCACCCAATTATATGTTTTCTCCATGCAGAAATATTTGGCCCCCAACAAGCTCAAAGAATAAATAAAGAAAAACCTGCTAAAAATAGATAAAACATGAAATGACTGGTGTTATCATCACTATGTTCATAAGCTACTAATGACAATACCTATTCTTTCCCTTCCGGATCTGACCCCATATACTTCCCCTGGAAAAAATTATGAAATGAGCAAATTTAGGGAATGTTCACCATTTTTTTAGCAGTAAATAAACTAATAGCAGATAAATTGCAAGTTTATTTACTGCAAAACAAAATTTAAAAAAAGGCAAACATCCACTGAGTGTGATAATTCCATAAATATTGCTAGAGATATTTACTACATCTAAGGAAATAATTACTAATCCCAACATCTATAATGATAAAGCACATTCATCACATTCTTAAAGCTGGTGATCCCTTACACAGTGGAAATAATATAGTGTCAATAAATGCTCGGCATCACCAATCAAGTTAGAATCAAAATACAAACAGTTTAAAC
>CAUZXS010003177.1:0-155000 GCA_963585895.1 Sepioteuthis lessoniana
CCTAGATCTTGCTGAAGAACTGAAAATCTATGGAACATGAAAGTGACGGTGATACAAATTGTAATTGGTGCTCTCGGTACAGTAACCATTGGGTTGGTATAGGGAAGGGAGAACTTGGAAATAAGAGGATGATTGGCGACTATCCAAACTACTGCATTGTTGAGATCGGCTAGAATACTAATAAGAATCATGGAGACTTGAGGTGACTAATTCTGGTGAGAAAAAATCTCAAAAGAGTACAATAATAATTATAATAAAAATGATGATTTTAGTTAATTGTAGTTTTTAGTCCGGGGTGCTAGATAATGTATATTTTGTTATATGTAGCATACCCGTGAAGATTTTGAATTTAGTCAACTAGCTTCAATTCTTCAGTTTCCAACAGTGGCACAAAAGCATATCAAAAGCGTTGATAATTTTCAACGTCGAGTGATTCTAAAACTCGACGTGGCCATTCCACTAAATAATATAACTCTATGGTAGCACTTTTTGGACTTAAATGAAAATGCTTCGAAAAAATGGTTTGATAGGACCTACTCAAGAATGCTGCGTAGAGTTTGGAACAAATCCTGGAAGTAGCACCCAGCAAAACAGCAGCTCTACGACCACTTATAGGGTGTCTATATATATATAGGGCCCATGTGACTACTAAAGACTCTACTAATAATAATGCTGAGTTATTTTTTGTTTCAGATTTGAAAATAGTATTCTATAAAAACTATTAATTCTCAATCAAAATGACTTGGATAAGAAAGGAAAAAAATGCGTCACTGTTCATTTAGAGTCAAAATCATTCAACACTTTCTCGAAATAAATGCAACCCATTAATATTATAACGAGTTATTACTGAGAAAACAAACTAAAAAAAAATTGCATGTCCAAGAAGATGATATAATAACAATTAAAAAAACACATTGATTTGATGTCGAGCTCAAAGGATGCATTTTTTACAGGACGTATTCTAAATGACCGCCATTGCGCTTGTCTTAGTAATAAATCATTATCATATTAATAGGTTGCGTCTATTTTGAGACACCGTGTACCTTCTATATCACAAACCACCCAAGAAAGAAGATCAAGAGGAGATGCTGAGCACTACTAAAAAAGAAAGGACGAACTCATAAGCGACGTTCTCTTATGGAGTCAGTGGAGTCTGGTTAAAAAAAACTACATTCATCAGCTCACTGTCGACACAAGATGCCGTCTAGGTGACTCATCAAGAGCGATGACCGGTTGGAACGGATGGCACGATATTGAAAGGAATCGGTACTGTCGGCATGAATGATGATGATGACTTATATGTATATATACTTATAGAATACATTTCCAGATACCTCAAGGATGATCTTCAGTGATGTACTGTCATGATGCCGATCACGATTTGTTGCATATCATATCGGCTCCGACAGCGACCCCAACTTGGGTCTAGAATTCCCTTCGCCGCTTCCTTGACAGCTTTGAGCAACGTATTTTGCACCCCCTCATAACGACAAAGATTCGTACATTTTATCGTCAGCGCTAGCCAATGGGAAGAGTTCATCCCCCACTACATATGTATTCTCTCTCTCTCTCTCTCTCTCTCTCTATATATATATATATATATATATATATATATATATATATATATATATATATATATATATGTATGAATAAAATTGTTGGCCAGTGGTATAGTTTGGTTGGTGACTTTCTAGAGATTTATATATGGCGAACTGCCATTTTCATCTCGCATCGGAGCAATCCTGCCGGGTGGATCGGAAAACAATATGAGCTTCGTTTCAGAGGGGCTCTTCCTCTGGGCAATATCTGATAACTGGGCGTTTTTATAGCTCGGAGCCTGAGGCACCCCAAGATGGGAAATGCCGACATGAACAAGCATCTTTTGTAATGGCCTCGTGGCCCCCCTCAATAGTATGACATCATGTCAAATCTGACTTGATTTAATCTAAGTCAGAACAAATATCTGTCTCTATAATTGCTCTTATGAAAAAAAAAAATCTCGTTCTTGCTTTCTATTTCGTGTGACAAGTATCTGTCAACAAGTTACAAAAGTCTCCCGAGCAAAATAACCACGAAGTTAAGCAACCGTAAGTTTCCTGATTTTGATGAAAGTCCTTTTTTTTATAATTTTTTAAAATTTTCGATAAGTTCAAGGCATCAAGACGAAACGCAACTTTAAAATCTTTTGCCTCAATTTCAAAGCTTTAAAAATCAGAGTTTAAAAGAAAAAAACAAAAAAAACAAAAACAAAACAAAACAAAAAAAAAAAACAAAAAAACAAAACCAAAAAACAAAACCAAACAAAACAAAACTTAAAATCTGACGTGTTGCAAAAAGACGAAAAAAATTATTTTCTGCTTACGTAGGCAAGTTTTCAAGAGTTTTCAGGAACTCTTCAAAAGATTCTCAGTGAAAACATTTGGTTTTGCTGTCAATAATAATAATAATAATAATAATAATAATAATAATAATAATAATAATAAATAAACTATTTTTTTGGTCAACCAAAGCAAATATTATATATATATATATATATATATATATATATATATATATATATATAGATGCTATGGTGTTCATAATCTGGTCAGTAGGAATTTCGATATTGAAGTAGAAATTTTCTGTGTGGGATTGGCGTAGTGCTTTTTTTTTTTTTTTAGTTCATTCTTTTTTTCTCTCATGCACCATTTTCGAACTGATCTTTTTGCTCTTGGGTCGTGTATTTTTTCTTCTTCTTTTAAACTTCTTTTTCTATCCTGTTTTTATGTCCTACAATTAAATACGTTAGTTTTTTTTCTTTTCTTTTTACGTTGAATCTTTTTTCTTTCTTTAATTTTCCTTTCTTATCTTTCGTTTTTCTCTCTTTTTTCCTTTCTCTGTTTATTTTTCAGTATTTTTTCTTTATTTTTTTTTAATCGTTTTCTTTCATTTTCTTTTAAAAATTCCTTTCATCTTTCATTTTTTATATTCCTAACACTTTCTTTTTTCTCTTTTATCATCATTTCCTCTTGTGTTTTTTTTTCTCTTTCATTTTCGTATTTTTTTCATTTTGAGTATAACTTATTCTTTTATTTTGTCACCGATCTATCATTATATCTCCCTCCAATCTATCTATCTATCTATCTATCTATCTATCTATCTATCTATCTATCTATCTATCTATCTATCTGTCTATCTATCTATCTATCTATTTTAGTTTGTATACGTCTCTCTGCCAACTCTCCTCGTATCTATTTATCTATCTATCTTACTTTCTTTCTTTTTTTCTTTCTTTCTTCAAAACGGTATTTATACACTTCTTTCACATAGTTCCTCGCCGCTCCCTCTCCACTAAGCCATCCCCATTTCCATCTCCATCCCCCAACTTCTCTTTCTGTGCATCATTTCCACTCCACTTTGCACTTCACATCTCCCGTGCTGACTACGACGTATGACTCTCCCACCTTTTGTGACTCCCCATCGCGCAGTAAATAAACGTGGGCCCCAAATGCTAACTCCAAAAGGCCGTTCCACTCATCCCCTGCCGCCATGGCTCAACGTGCACCTGACAAGCACGCAATCCACCAACCAAAGGATTCTGGCCAATAGATCGAGTGGAGCTCTTCGCTTTGCTGTTCGTTTTTCTACTCCTGTCTATTCATTCCTTTTATTCATACGGACACCCTTTTTACCGGAGCCGAACGATATGTGCTTATCGATTTTATAACGCGGGAGCAACTGGATGCTAATCATTGAGTCTTTTAACTTCACGTCGGAATGTCTTGCTTTTTCAAAAGAGATGTTATTTTTCGAGCTGAGGGTACATATTTTTTGGCGTTGGCGTTGAGAAGGTGTGGTAGTGGGTAGACAGGAGAATAGCAGTGAATTATGGATGAGAAGTTATATAGAAAGAGGTTAACACGTAAGAACACCCATTTAAAGATACACTGAAGAAGTAAGACTCTTAGAAGGGGAGACAAAGAGATTCTTAGAAGGAGAGACGGAGAGACTGGTAGAATTATGAAAAAAAACAAAAAAAAACACGATATATAAACAAGATAGATAGATAGATAGATTAGACTAAAAATAAGAAAAGGTTCTGCGAAAGAAATTGAATGAAACATGTGAAGAGGAAAATAGATAAATAGATAGAATTGAGTAAAATTTAAAAAAGTTTCCGGTAAAGAAACAAAATGAAACACGTGAAAAGGAAAATTGATGGGTTTGGTTTCTTTGTTTAATGGCATATCAACCTTTGTAGGTTATTTAATGCCAAAGCCACTCTCCAAGAAGAGGTACTATTTAACCCATAGCTGGGAGGATAAGGGGGTTCATACCTTTCTCAAGGGTATTTGCCCGAAAGTGAACGTTATAGAGCGACTGGAGTACGAACTCGCGTACTACGATTCCGCAGTCCATCGCTTTAATCATTACACCACGAGGACACCCCCGGAAAATTGATAGAGAGATAGATTTGAGTAAAAAGTAAAACAAAACAACAAACAAACAAAAAACAAAAAACAGAATGAAAACTAAAAAGATTGAGAAGATACAGTTAGAATAATGAATAAAATGAGCTCTAAGGAACACGGTGTGATACATGGTCAGTTTTAAAGCGGAGCTAAGCAGGTTTGGATTTTCCTTCCCACAGACTATTTGCCAAACCAATATTAAAGAGCGCAGTCTGCCCTACTATTTACCCATGTCTAGAATTGTTAGATTCATAACTTTTACAAGGCTATTAGCGCTACGTGAAATGCAAACAGCCTTGTTTGGGGTTTGAACTCGGCTCATTGTGTCCATTTCCTTCGACGATAAACATTACACCACGATCGCCTCCAAGAAGATGAAAGATGAATAAATAACGAATGAAACTATATATATATATATATATATATAGATCGATAGATAGATAGATCGATAAAGACAGAGAAAGAGAAAGAGAGAGAGAGAGAGGGGGGTAGCTTTAAAATTAGACTAAAAAGGAAAAGTGTAGGGTAAAATTAGATAAAACGATATTGAAGAATCCAGTGAGAGCGGAAAGACTGACAAAATTATGAATAAAATGAGGGCTAAAGAAGGAGTGAAGAAATAAGAGACAGAGACAGAGAGAGAGACAGAGAGAGAGACAGAGATAGAGAGAGGGAGAGAGATATTAGATTTTACTTAAAATCGCTAAACTGAAAAAAAAAGAGAATATAACATGCTACGTGTGGGAAATGCAGCGAGTGAATTATAAGAGAAAGAGAGAGTATGACAACAAGGAATGGGGGAAAAGATAAGTTATATCAAGTTATTATGAATAAAGATACTTCTTTTTCGTCACAATAGGCGAGTGATTACCATCTTAGTGGCAGGAACTCTGGCTTAATGGCTAAAGTGCTTGACCGTGGTTTTGATGTCAGCGAGTTCGAACTCCAGTTGCACTGTTACGTACACTTTCAGAGGAATAGTCTTTGGAAAGCTATGGGTTAATACTATCACTGCGATTCTTCTTGAAGGATAGCTTTGGCATTAACTTACTCATTAAGTTAGATATGCCATTCAACAAACAAACAAAATAATTTATTAAAAGTGGCTGAAATTGATATCCTCTGGTGATGTACATAATTTGTTACCATATATTTTTTATTCCTATTTCCGATTAATTGTATCCAGATATACCTTGGTTCATAAACAAACATTATCATGTTATTGTGCAAATAGTTACTAAATTTGATCTCATAATGAAACTGTATTCAAGTTAAAACCCTTTGAATTTTAAAACAAAAACTTGTCTTAAATCCAAATTTTCTATTTTTTTTAATTCAAATTTTCGTTGGTTTGAGAATTCATTTTTTTTTTTTACATAGACATTTACAAATTCGGTACGGACCCGACTATGGAAGACCAGACAAAGAGAACAAATAATTGAATTTATAAGACCAAAAATCCAAACTTTATTGCCCCTTTTAGGTCCATGGCCCAGCGGATAGAGGCGTTGAGTCTCTACGGTTCCAGGTGAGCATTGTCAGAAGATAGCAGTTTTAATTCCTTCCCAGAGGTTTACTTAGTCAAAAACGTGGTGCGATAGACAACAACTATGGAAGGCAGTAATTACTGGGGATACGGTTACAAGACTCGGCATTCTTATCCGAGGTCGCTGTTAATCACCTGAAGAAGGCCAGAGGTGAAATTTGGCCGAAACGTAGAGAGAAAAACAACAAAAAACTACCAAGATGAGGACAAAAAGTCCGCAATAAATAAATAAATAAATTCTCAGATTCTAAAATTAAAAAGCCTCGTCTCAAAAGGATTCCCCCCAATAAAGACATTCCTTGATTTATAATGAATCATTTGCATATCATTGTACAAATGGTCACTAAACTCAACATTATAATGAAACTATTTTCAGACTCAAATTCTTCAAATTCGCCATTAGAATCAGAACTACTGAAGTACAAATCAAAGAAATTACCTTCTGCCATCTTACTTTGATGTTAAAATTGAAGTTTCACTCGCGTTCAAAATTTAGAAATATGCCCCCAAACTGGCGATATAAGACGCTAACCATATGCAAATCTGTTCTCAGGCACCTGTTTTGATGGCCAGTAAAATAAAATGTACGTACACGTCACATTAAATGTGAAGAATTTCAGAAAGTATCCCACTATGAAAAAAGAGTTAACTCAATTTTCCTGTGTCAGGTGAACGCGCACAGAACCAAATATACGCGGTTTCCACACAGTAAGGGTTAAACATGTTTAGTGTTTGAGTGGTCGTGTTGGTACTGCTATATCGATGCACTGAAGCAGCATCTGATCAACCGAAAAAGACATCGACACACGGCTAACGAAGGCATGGACAGCTATCGATAAGCTATCGATCATATGGAAACCAAAACTGACTGATAAAATGAAACGCAGTTTCTTCCAGGCAGCGGTCGTATCGATACTGCTGTATGGCTGCACCACTTGGACGCTAACAAAACGGCTGGAGAAGAAGCTAGACGGCAATTACACAAGAATGTTGCGATCAATATTGAATAAATCCTGGCGGCAACACCCCACAAAGCACCAACTATACGGCCACCTGCCTCCCATCACGAAAACTATTCAAGTTAGACGAACCAGACACGCAGAAAACTGATGGAGAAGCAAAGACTAGCTCATAAGTGATGTACTCCTATGGACCTCTACATATGGCCGAGCAAAAGCAGGACGACCAGCTAGAACATACATACAGCAGCTATGTAAGGATACGGGATGTAGCCCTGAAGACCTGTCAGAGGCGATGAACGATAGGGAGAAGTGGTGAGAGAAGGTCAGGGATATCCGTGCTAGCGGCACGACATGATGATGATGATGACATGGACGCTAGCAAAACGTATGGAGAAAAAGCTTGACGGCAATTACACAAGAATGCTGCGAACAATATCAAAGAAATACTGGAGGCAGCACCCGACAAAGCAGCTGTACGGCCACTTACCACCCATCACGAAAACTATCCAAGTTAGACGTACCAGATATGCGGGACACTGCCGGAGAAGTAGGGACGAACTCATAAGTGATATATTCCTGCGGACCCCTTCACATAGACGAGCAAAGGTAGGATGACCAGCTTGAAGTTACATACAACGGCTCTGTGCCGATACAGGATGTAACCTTGAAGACCTACCGGAAGCAATAGACGATTGAGAAAGGTGGCGAGAGAGGGTCAGGGACATCCGTGCTGGCAACGCGACATGATGACGGTGATGATGGATGACAGTGGACATCTTAGGAAGTGCTGGTTCCTAAGTTTCAATTTCCTGGAAAAGATAAAAGTAATAAGGAACCTCAAATTCTCTGAGTAGTCAAGTTGTAGGAGAACAATAAAGAATTGTCTCCCTTGAATTTTGTGGCCATGTTAATTAGGCTTGCGGCAATTCCGTAACATACATCGGTCTCTTTCGTTCTTCGTTCTTCGAATGGTAAAAACTTTTTTTCTTGTCTCTGTTCTTAGAACTGTTAAGAAATGCCTTTTAATCTCTGTTCATGAAAAAGACTTCGTCATGTCTCGGCATTCAAATGTAAGATTCACATGGTTGTACCCACACACACACAAAAAAAGAAAGACCAGGTAGACTTTTGACCATTGTGTACTCCATTAATATACATCTTGTGCATAGAACAAAATGTTCACATTTATTTGTTGGGACACGTTTGGGTATTTTTGTTAATACGTCTTGGTTTTTTTTTTATTGTGAATGTATCAAATGTTCTAATATGTGTAACAGAGCTTTTGTTGTCTTTCCTTCCGTTTGTTTAGAGTTAGTGGTAATCATTAGATTTATTAATGCTAATGTTGAACCTTGGTGGAGGGGACGTAACTAATTACCAACTTTAGGATGAACGACTGCATTAGCCAGTCGGCTAGGGCTGTAGGATACACCAACTGGTTCTCTGCAGACGGCAAAGACGCCATCCCGTACGAGTATCCTGGATATGACACTAAACAATATGATGGTGAGGTTCCAGTAATGTTGGAGCTTTGGGGAATGCAGGGCACCTCTTCATAGTCATCGCTCCCAGGTCCACTCTGGCCCGGAGTGGTAGCACCTGTTAGGTCCTCTCTAAGGGTCAAATAGAACTAAACTGTGTATTTATGCTAAACTGAATTGTTTGAAATAGAACTATTCTATCATTCAACGGAACCGTTTTATACATTTCACTGTTTGTTTTTTTTTTTAATAAAAACCTATACTTATACTAAACTGAATAATTTAATATTTAAATCGGCGTTAAATGACCTGAAATGGGTTGATACACCGTAAAACAAAACAACCAGCTAACAAAGAAACGACTGCAATCTTGTGATAACCAAGCTTGGCGCATGCGCTAAGAGTAGTGCATTGCATAATCAGATGTGACGCATTGTATCTCAGTGATTTTTGCCAGTCATTTTTCATGGACGACCTAATACAATTGAATTGTGCTTCATTTATTTTTTTCTATGATCATGCAGTTTTGTACTTTCAGGAAAAATATATTTTTTTAATAACTGAGATAGAACTAACGAACGGATGCATAATTCAAAAGTAAATTTGATATGCAGCCTTTTATCTAAAATGCTTATGACATATTAGATTTTGGCCATCATCATCATCCTCATCATCAGCAACCTCCTCCTCATCATCATCATAATGTGCCAAAAGCACGGATTTCTTTAACTTTCTCTCTCACCATCAATCACTCATGGTCATCGAACTTGGTAAATCTTCTTGCTGGTCACCTGTGTTTGCATAGAGATGATCAATACAATTTTTAAATAGTCAGCCAACATTGGTGGATCCATGCGTTGGAGTCCATCAGACAACGTCGCTAATGAGTTCGTCTTTACTTTTTCAGCAGTACCAGCATGTCTTATTCGTTTTACTTGGATTGTTTGTGAGATGGGAGGAAAGTGGCCGTATAACTGATGTTTTGTAGCGAACTGTTTTCAGTATTTGTTCCAAACAACACGCAGCAACATTGTTTAGTTCCCATCTATCCTTTTCTCCGTGCATTTCGTTAGAATCTAAGTCATGTAACTATACAGTAGTAGTGATACAGCCCGGAGGAAAACTCGATCTATTTGATCAGAGACTCCCCAGCAAAAACTCACATTCATTAGCCCTATGTGGACGCTCTGTGTCGTCTAGAGGACTAGCCAAGAAAATTGGCTAGTAAGCGCGTACAAGAGAGAGAGAGAGAGAGAGAGAGAGAGAGAGAGAGAGAGAGAAAATTTGTACTGTCGGCAAGCCAGGATCATTTTGACGTACAGCATAAAAGAAAGGTATTTTCAGAGAATATCGACTAATATGTAAATTTGCAAATCAAATAATCCTATTCGACAGCTCCCGTAACTTTTAGTCTATCTTGGATACGAATAGCCTAGCTGAGCCGATCTCTTTCATAGGTCTACAAGTGGTTTAAATTCAGTTTTCCTTTTCTTCGACTGGTTGCCATATCACTGGTAAAGAGCCCAGTCTACTATTTATCCAAAGCTGAAGGGAGTATTTCTCAAGGGTATTAGCACTGTGTGAAATTCTAACAGCCTCGTTCATGATATGAACTTGAGCCACCGAGTTTGCCTTTTTTGACGATAATCGTTTCACTGCAAGCATCTCCTCAAGAAGATATTAAAGAAACAATAACACTATTTCGACCATTATTAATAAGTATAATTATTAACATTTTATTAAAACGGAAAAAGGCAGCTCGATGGTAACTTACTTCTTTTGAATAGAAATTATTTTATGAATATTATTATAACGAATTTTCGTTGTAACTAGTTATCATGATAATTATTATTGCAACTAATTGTTATTATAACTAGTTATTTTTTGGTTAAAAACACCAAAAATTGATATATTTGAATATCTAAGAAATTAATTTGTTTTTTTAGAAAGGAAATTCCCTGAAGAACAATGCCGAATTTTTCCTGGATACTGTCCAAGTATAGGATTTGAGTACTGTTGATACACCTCTTACGTTGGAACCTGCATCAGAATTGAACGTTTGAATAATGATCGATGATCGTTTTAATATGATCGTTTCAGCACGTGACCAAAAATTTCAACAATTAAAAATTTTCTCAACCCGTTCACTGTAGCCCATTCTCGACCAAAGACCCTCGACTTATTAGGCTGTGGTTGTCCCCATCCAACTATGTCTTTACTCACAGACGCGTCCTTGGTACTTCGCTGGCGTTGATTGGATAGGCACGGTTTTGCTTAGATTGACAGGGTCTGTGTCCGTAACGATCACCCACTATCCCTTCTCTCTACGTTGTGTCTCTGATCACAGATGAGGTCAGTGAAGTGCTGGACAAAAAGACGGTAAATGGTCACATCGAGAATAATTCTTCAACAAAAGAAACAAAATCCACAGGGATTATGAATATATCAATTTCGTTATTTATATCGTTTGTTATATACAGCAAGTTTTAACTTTTTCCGTTCTAGTCTAAATCCTGTGACACAGGGTATTCAGAGTCTGGCACGAAGTAATGATTTCAGGTCTTTTCAAGAGACGTGGTCTCCAGCGGCAGCTTTAATTGGACCCTTGATCAGCGAAAACTCGCAGCTTATATGTAATTTAGTTCCAAGTTAGGGAAGGTGCGTGTCGGCAAGGAACTTAACGATTCTAGTAAATGACAATATAATTCATTCCAATTTAGTGATTAGAGATCTATTCCATTTCTTTTTAAAAATTCTAAGTTATTGACCTAACCCCACTACTCTTTAGGGTTGGTTACGTTATAACGTGATTTTCTAATCACAAAAAATGCTGACATTAAGAAAAATATAATTTTCTAAATTAAAAAAAAAAAAAACCCTCATATTTCTCACATTCCACCTGACTATCATCTTGTCTTATCTACCCTTTTGATCTTTCCGCAAAAATGATACTATTACAATTTTAGGTTTCGCCAAAATATCTCCAGGACCATTCGTCATCAAATTCATATCTTTAAATACTTAGGTATTCGTCACTGTTTCTGGTCAAAACGGAAGTCTTTCAAAAGAAAATACATTTTAACGCTTTTCGTTTTCTAATTTTCCTCTCAATTAATTCTTTTAACTAATCATCTTAAGGCACCAGTGTCACATCACAACACAGGACTAATATTTTAACGTACAATTAAAGAGAACGTAATAGATCCGGCTTGCGTACGACAAAAATGTAAATATTCTAACGCTTTTTATATAATTATATTTGGGTCTTAAAATTGATATTACAAATTCTTAATAGCAGTAGGAAAACCAAATGTGTCATGATTTTTCAAAAAGATGCGGTACAAAATAGATTTTCCAGAATTTTTATACAATGAATTCAGATTGTTTTTTGTTTTTAAGGCATGCTAATTCTTATTGGATTACTTAATACCGCAATATTTTTTTACTAAGATGTCCCAGTCCGGTATGTTAGCCACTACGCCAAAGTGAGTCCCTTTTTCTGCAAGCAATTCTAAGGTCTCAAGTAACTAAAACTCTTTTGTAAACAATTATAGCTTCAAGTAACTTAATGCAAATAATTTCCTCGGTTGTATGTTTTCATGTATTCCGATCAAATAATAAAATGCATAATAGTAAGATGAGATCCAATCAAATACTACCGCACTCAGTTTCCCAAAACTTCGGCTTTGTGCCCTTTTTGATTATTAACACCCACGGGACTTGAGAGAATATATAGTTTAGATAACGCAAATGGTCCCTAAAAATAAATTCTTGAAAAAGATACGATATATTTCTCTCAACAAAATATATGTATGTATATCTACGTGAAAGGAATCATTTTATAACAGGAAGGCAATTTAACCTAATAACACTCATGAATTTCTGGGTGGTTTGGGGGCTGTAGTATAGAGTTTTACAGCACCAAAAACCATCTTGAAGTACCACAACCAAGGAAGCATTTTCAGAGAATCTTTTAGACAGTTCTGTAACATTATAATTACAGAAAAAGCATCAAATTAACATTTCTTCAGATATTGAACTCCAAGAAATGATCTTTAAATACAAGGTCGAACTATTTTGAGTCTTAAGCATGGACCAAAACAATTAAAAAGTATACATTCGCAATTCACTTACTCTTGTACAATAATTAGGAGGTGTGCTTTTGTAGGAAATAGAATCAAATTCTGGACGAGGCTGTTTGCGTGATTCTTTGGTTTAATGGTTTTGGTAAAGGCCTGAATCCATGTGTTCTCCTCCCAGCTATCGGTAAATAGTTGGGCAGTCTGTCATTTTAGCCGTGGTCAGACGACCCTTCTGGGAGAACTCTTTACTAAAACCAGCCCTATTAGGCTTGAAAACTGACCTTGTGTCACATTTTTTAAAGATTATAAACATTATATAAATAAAAGTAATAACAGATAAAATATCACCACCGTAAAAAAATTTTCTTGATTAAGAAATACGATAAAAATATATTTAAAAAATTATTTTTGATAAAAAGATTAAACTTTTTCAAATCCCATTCTCACCGGAAGCAATATAAGAACATCCAAATAACTTTTTAGAGCAACATAAGATGATGGTCCTCACGATCAGAAATAAATCTATAATGACACCATGGAAATGATTTTTTTATTTCCTATTAAAAGAATATATATATATATATATCCTTTGGGTTGACATTGCAGTTATGGTGGATAGTTTCTAAGCAGTACGGATATTTCCGTCTTTTATTCCTGATATCAGTTTGTGTAATTTTTTTATTTACACGCTGCATTATCTGTTCATTTTTCACACTGTCAGTGTTATATTAGTAGGTATGAAGATAATATATTTATTTTTAATGAATTATCATGGCAAGGAAATTCTGCAAACACCTACATGCGAAACACTGAACAGCTGTATTGACCTTATTAGGTCTCATCAGCAGTGCATACTGTGATCTCCTCCACTGGAGATCGAACCAACAACCACAGAATGCAGAAACTGAAACTCTACCACTGGGTCAACGGTTTATATCACACATGAGCGATGCCAAAATAATCAGTCATGGTGAAATGCACGATCACTTAACCTTATGTGTCTTGAAGGTACGTGTTCCCTACAGAGGACACGGTCACCTCCGGGGCTACGTCTTCCCAAGTCGGTGTTATGAATCCACAAAGCGTTAACCTCATGACTCGTTAATTTGGCAGTGCTTATGTGTGATATGCACCGGTTGCCCAGTGGTAGAGTTTTGGCTTCCACATTCTGTGGTGGTTGGTTGGATCTCCAGTGGTGGATATCACGTTATACACTGCTGATGAGACCTAATATGGTTGAAACAGCTGATCAGTGTGCCGTATGTCGCATGTAGGTGTTTGCCAAATTTTCTGGTTTTGGTAAATCAATAAAAATCATATCATCAATTCCCCCCTCTCTCTCTCTCTATATATATATATATATAACGTACTGTATAAATAAAAAAGACAACTTCCGAAGAATGACGAATTGAAGAATGAGGAAGTTTCGCATTGAATTTGTTTATCACACTTTAGTTAGATTTATTCAGGATATGCGTTCAAAATTAATAAACACTGTAGATGTCATAAAAAAAGGTAATGGATGCAAAAATGAGGCTAGTGTAAGACAATAATTTCAACTAGAAAAAGCAATTTCCTTAGCGAAAAAGCAGTCCCTAATAGTCCCTTATAATGTTTTGCCTGGTTTGGCACAAGAGCAAAAGTATAGAGACCTCAGCGAAAAGTCCCTAGCAAGAATCTGCATGACTAACTTGCCAACTCTTTTGCACGCAAGATTTCTCACATGATTAATATCATAAAGTACAATTGACATAAACTTAAATTCCGCTCTCTTATTTCATAGAGTCGCGTACATTATGAAGCACCTTGTTGACGCTCACTATAAAAAGGTTCAAAATGAGAATGACAGAGAAACTGAATGAAATGCGTGATAAATAAAGCAACAGTGAGGAGAAATGCAACAGCGGATGTGAGATAGGAATTCTGGGAAGGAAAAAGAGAGAAAAGGTAATGAGAGAGAGAGAGAGAGAGAGAGAGAGAGAGAGAGAGAGAGAGAGAGAGAGCGAGAGACTGGCAGTCACATAAATAATAAGCAGACGATGTTTGAAAAAAGAAAGTGATTTCGTTATTTGACGTATTGTTGCCGGCCGTTGATTTCGAACGAGGCTACGATGTTCGTAAACGCTCGGCTTTATTGTGAGGATAAATAGAGGCGTGGATAAATTGACAGGGGCTGACAAGCTGACGTGCGTATCTGCGGATTGAAAATTGAAAATACTGAGCCAGAAAGAAGAATAGCACACACACACACACACACACACACACACACACACACACACACACACACACACACACAGAGCTAAAATGATGGGAGAAAAAAAAATGAGTGAACAGATAAAATAAGTAAAAGAAAATGTAGGATTCCTATGAAAAGAAAATAAGATGGCAAAGAATAAAAAAATTACAGGAACGAATAAGAAATGAAAATGACATCCATTACTAAAAGAATATGAGATGCAAGAAGAATTGGAAAATTAATTCCTTCAACCTCTCTGTCATGTCATTGACAAAATAGGAAAATAGATAAATAAAGAATTAATGAGTACATATCTCAATCACACTTTTTCTCTTTTTCTCTTTCTGTCTGTCTGTCTCTCTCTCTATATATACATATATACACTTGGCGAAAAAATATGAAGTATATATATATATATATATATATATATATATATATATATATATATGTATATATATATATATATATGTATATATATATATATGTATATATATAAATGTATATATATATATGTATATATATATATATATATATGTATATATATATATATATATATATATATATATATATATATATATATATGTATATATATATTTATTTGAGGAGGTGCCCGTGGTGTAATGGTTATCGTCATAGGGAAATGGACACGGCGGCACGAGTTCAAATCCTGGACGAGACTGATTGCATTTCACATTGCACTAATACCCTTGGGAAAGGTATGACTCCAATTAATCTCCCTCCAGCTATGGGTAAATAGTAGGACAGACTGGGTTCTTCAGCCTTGGTGAGGCAACTAGTCTAGGAGAAGGAAAACTCTGAATTCAAACCAATTAAACTCCGCTTAAAAACTGACCTTGTGTCATATCCTGCCCGAGCGGAGGGGTTGGTAAATATGATATATATATATTTACTTAACATTTTTTTGTCAAGTGTATATATGCAGATATACATTTATATATATATATATATATATATATATATATATATATATATATATACAATGAAAAAATGTTAAATAATAATAATAATAATAGTAATGTCCCGGCTGACCACAGAATAAAACTGAAAGAATATGAAAAGAAGGATGTACGACGATTGTAACAATTGTAATTGGTGCTTTTGGCGCAATAACAAAAGGATTATTAAAAGTCCTGGAGGACTTAGAAGTTGGCGGACCGGTAGAGACTATCCAAATGACAGCATTACTGAGAACGGCCACAATACTGAGAAGAGTCCTGGAGACTTGTGGAGACTTGCTGTCGCTTACACTCCAGTGAAAAACCATCAGCTAACACTGATGTGAAAAACTCTAAAAGAGTAAATAATAGTAATAATGCCAGTGTGAAAAACTCTCAAAAGAGAACACACACACACACACACACACACACACACACACACACACACACACACACACACACACACACATATATATATATATATATACATATATATATATATATATATATATATATATATATATATATGTATAAGTACAGCATAAAAGAAATAAGTTCAGCGGAAGAGAAAAGGCAAATTTCAGAGAATAACAATTAATAGATACGTTATCAGTTGTCCAACCTTTGTATAAAATAATAAAGAAGCAATAATAATAATTCAACCATTGATAATAAGCGTTATAATATTCATGATTAAGATTTTATTACAACTGATAAAGGTGGACGTTACTTCACTTTATAAAGCTTATATTATAACTAGTTTTTATCTGTAAAAACTTACCTAGTATATTTTGATATCTGAAAAATTTTTTTTAGAATAGATATGAAATGGCACATTTATATCAGTACAGATGGAAAACAAAGTTCTTACGCCCTGAAGAACAATGCCAAATTTACTCTTATGACGTTAATTAACATATAAGTCCTCACAAAGTATAGTTTAAAATCTCTCTCGATTGACAGATTTTAAGCTCGTACACCATGAATAGTAAGTTATAATGATACTAATATGAATGATAAACGAAGAATACTTATGAAATGGACTGGAGGACTGATTAAACTTATTGTACCTTGATTCAAACTGAGCATCACCAGATATAATTCGTAAAGACACAAGGGACAAAATTAACGTTCCTGCTAAGGGGATTTAATCAATAGGAACGCAGCATTTTGCAAAGATTTGGGTTCATTGAGAAATATGAAATATAACGAAGTCAGTATGGACTACAGTACGGTCGATAGTAATGTTGGTTTGCTTTAGTTTGTTACTTAAATAGCATATCAACCTTCATGGGTTATTTAATGCCAAGTCTGTCCAAGTAGAACTATTAGTAGTACTATTTAAGACATATCTGGGGGTGATTTAGAGTGTTCATACTTTCTTTAAGGGTATTACTTCGAAAGTAAGCGTGGTAATACAACTACAGTTTGAACTAACTTACAAAGATGTCGCAGCCCAGCTCGTTAACTGCTACGCAACAGGGACACCCACATGGATAGAGAGAGAATATATAAAAAAAATTTGATGAGACTTGTTGCTTGATTATCCCTCCCCCCCAAAAAAAACATAAACTGGAGAAATCTCGACTTAATTATTATCATGCATACAACATTTTAAAACAGTACTCATGAAAAAATGATATGGAATTAGTATACTCAGAAAATGTTCTCAGGTTTTTTTTTTCATTTAGGAGTAAATAAACGGATTGCAGAAAAGACGAAAAACATTTTCCTTTTAATAGCTGATCATTCTGGTTTCATAAGATATTACTTAAAAAATTCTAGATTAGATTATGTACATTTGAGGTATTTTTTCCTATAGCCATGCAGAGGAAAACATTATGAAATAATCCAATTTTGAGGAAAAATTATGGAATTCATGGAGAAAAAAATGGAAATAATTCTTAGTTGATCTCCCTCCATCATATCCTTAATTTTTTCAGTCATGGATTTCAATAATATAAAGCAATATTCTTTATCGAGTGGTTCCAACTTTCCCGAATGGCAGTTCATAGATTTTCTTTGATAAAGATAGCCTTCTCATGGAATATTTTTAAAAAAATCCTCTCTCCTTCCCCCCTCTCTCTTTCTCACTCTCTCTCTCTCCCTCTCTCTTTCTCTCTCTCTCTCTCTCTCTCTCTCTCTCTCTCTATATATATATATATATATATATATATATATATCAGACTGGCCTGTTTAATCTCGGTATGCCCACCAGTCTAGCAAAAGGAAAACTTTAAATTCATACCAGTTAAACTCCAATTAAAAATATTGACATTGAGAGAGAGAGGGAGAGAGAGAGAGAGAGAGAGAGAGAGAGAGAGACAGACAGACTGACAGACAAACAGACAGATAGATAGACAGACATAGTGAGATTAAAAGTATAAAAAGTTCAAGCAAAAGAAATGGCATAAAAAAGTGCTCAATGCAACTATATTAAAGCGTTCCTAAAGCCTAAGTTATCAAAATTATGATCTTGTTGATTCCGTAACTATTCGATCCTGGACTTTGACTTGTACCGTTCTGCCGCCCAGCATCTGATGAAGCTAACTGTTTACCAATCATTGTATTTCTTTCAATCTGTAGCTGTCTCAAAACTTCTGTATGGATATACCACATGGAAGCTAATGAAACTCATAGAGAAAAATCTAGATGGGAACTACACAAGAATGCTACGATCTATTTTGAACAAATCCTGGAAGCAACACCCCACGAAACAGATGTACGTTCACTTACCTCCTATCTCAAAAAACATCCAAGTAAGACGAAAAAGACGAGCGGGACACTACTGGAGAAGCAAGGACGAACTCATAAGTGACGTTTGTCTATGAACCAGCAAGAACTTATTTATATCAGCTTTGTGTAGACACAGGATGTCGTCTAGAAAACCTGCTGAAAGCGATATATGAAAGGGACAGATAGGGAGAGAGAGAGTCAGGGAAATATGTGCTGTCAGCGTGACTAGATGATGAAGATGATGATGATTCGGGATGAATAATTACATTTTCCCTGTGCACACATGTTTTATTATTATCGACGATTTTCCTTGTACATCTTACTGTCTCCGAATGAATCCGGAACCAGCCATCAGGTGATCGTTTAAAATGACTCTCTCTGGTTTCTTGGCAGACTAAATTAAAGTTACAATCTATCTTCTAAACTTCTAGAATATTTGTTACCTGGCATTAAATTGTCCAATGAAAACCAAGTTTTCAACTGACCTTAAACTACCGATCACACTGATTTGACACTAACAGTTTCAGCTCATACGACCACAAATTTTTAATCCTTTAAAACTATCCACACAACATGCCAAAAAAAGATTAAGCCAATCATCACAGGACATGATCCTAAACTGTATCTGATGGTGAGGCTCAAGTTTTGGAGATCTAAAGAGTGTGGACTACCCCTTTATTGCCATTATTCCAATATCCTCTCAGAGTTTGGGTATGTTTTAGGGTCCCACATATGGTTTAAATAGACTTGTTTTGAAATTTAAGTAAATGTATGGAGAAAAAGCTTGACAGCCACTATGCAAGAATGCTGCGAGCAATATTGAACAAGTCATGGAGGCAGCTCTCCACAAAGCAGCAGCCAACTGTACGGCCACCTACCACCCATCACGAAAATTATCAAAATTAGACGAACCAGACACTTCTGGAGAAGTAGGGACGAACTCATAAGTTGCATACTCCTGTGGACCCCTTCACATGGCCGAGCAAAAGCAGGGCGACCAGCTAGAAGCGACATACAGCAGCTCTGTGCCGATAGGGGATGTAGCCCTGAATATCCGTTGGAAGCATTGAACGATAGAGAAGGGTGGCGAGAGAGGGTCAGGGATATATGTGCAGATGGTGCGACATGATGATGAGGATGATGAAAACAAATACTGGATGTAGATTCATACGTATTAAGAATATTTACTTGAAGCTATAATTGATTGTCTAAGCATAATTGATAGTTGTTTGAAACCATATGTATAAACAAATGCTTATTATTAAATAGAAAGGATATAATTATTAGTATTAGATTGGAATACTTGAAATCATACAACTAAGGGAAAATTATTCATATCGCATAGTTGGAGGATATGAAGTATTCCTATGTGCAAAAAAGTCTCCTAAGAAACCACAACACAATAAATATAGATATATATGTACAATTCCCTAACATAGAGACATAAAATAACCCTAGATGGGTTGATATACCGTAAAAATCAATCAGCACACACACACACACACACACGCACATATATATGTATGTATTTATATATATATTGTTGGGGTAAAATTTCATTAGCTTAAAAGTTTATATGATGATGTCAGATCTGCGGTTGATTTTTATCAAAAGGATCCAACCACTACAACATCGATGGAGAAATGTGTGAACCGCAAGATGGATTGTTTTGAAAAATAAACCTCATTTTGTCACATTTCCTGAAAGTATCTTGATTATCCTATCCTTGTATATATATATATATATATATATATACTCCCTTTACTTAAAAAAATAAAACAAAACCGGTCACGTTAGGATTATAAATTTATTTCCATCCTGTTATGTGTTTTTAATGTAAATCAAAAACACGAAAAAAATTAACAGGACTTCTTCAGATCTTATGGGTAAAATAATTCAGAATAGACTCTTAGGGATAGAAGAAGGGTGAAGAGTTATCTCCTCGTTTAACCCACTTCCGTTTTTTTAAATTTATTTATTGCTGGTTGGAATTATAGAAATAAATGTTCACTTTTGAATGGTTTTCTTGTCCTGATGGAATTACTCCCAACTCTGGTTTAACTGGACCGAATAATATCTGTATATATATATATATATATATATATATATATATATATATATATCCTAATAATTGAATTGCTGTTAAAAAATGTACTCAAATAATAATACGGAGTAGGCTCGCTTGAAAAGAAACAATGTCTTGGATGGACATCATAAGCAATACACAACACATTATAAGATGCACATGTGTGTCAGGTTGCAGTATGCATGTAAAATATCTTTGTTGATATCTAATTTTCCACCTGCTCCTCCCAAGTTTCTTGGATGTACACTCCTTCCACAATTTCTTATTTTCGAAAAAAATGTAAAAAGAACGATAAAAACACCATCTATAATAAATTGAAGAAAAAATCAATAAAAGGAGGATAGTGTAAAACCTGTTCCACAATACTAACTCCTTTGTTTCTCTCTAGAGTAACCCATAAATAATACATTCCTATTGCCTCTGGGATCCCCGAACGATAGTGGATATATATATATATATATATTTGTGTGTGTATGAGCGTCTTTATATGTGTGTGTGTATGTAATTAAGCAGCAGTCTTTCATTTAAACATGTTCGATTAAATAATAAAGACACATTTTTTCAATATAATTTAATTAAGATCTTTTCAAGTTTCCTGATAAGTCTCTTGGTTTCGGGTTGTCATTGGTGAATGAATTTACCAAAATTGTCCCGAGCACTTTCCGATCTTTCATTGGCCATCATCAGGGGCTGGTTGCAGGTGCAAAGATTATTCTTAAAGACCTACATATAAAAATGAAAAAAAAAAAAATCCTAAAATCAACAGAATTAGTTTTGAGAATAGCGACAATGATTTGAAATACCTTTAGATTTCCTTTTTTGATAATTTGTATTTTTTGATAATATTCTATTTCCGTTAATAGCGTTCTGTTTTTAAATTCATCAGCAACTCAGTCTTATCCAACTTTGCGTTTGCGAAGTTTTGTTATGTTATAAAACCCCCAAAACTTTCAAAACTCTTTTAAAACACTCTTTACTCATGCAAGCAACCCCTGATGATGGCCTATGAAAGGTCCGAAAGCGCTCGGCATAATTTTGGGAAATTCTTCCATCAATTTAATCTGAAACCAAAATTCTTATCAGGAAACTTGAAAGACTTTAATTAAATTGTATAGACAAAACGGTCTTTATTATTTAATTAAAAATGCTTATATATATATATATATATATATATATATATATATATATATATATCGGATAAAAGTGTAAATAATTGAATAAGATACCGATCTACAAATTTATTAAAATTTATTTCTTTAAGGTCAGTGAAAAGTTTACTGAAAAACGCAAGTTACAAAGTTTTTCTTCTCAGAAAGAACAATACTAGTTAGAGCATAAATATTCTCCAAATATCTACATTACAAGAAAGAAAAATTCATCCATTCAATGTAGCATATATTTTGAGTGTGTAAAAGATCTTTGTGTGAGCGTGCCACTAGATGAAGGAGATGAAGTATATCTGTGTACTAATTAGTATGTAGATGCACCTGAAAAAATCAGCAAGAGAAAGGTTTTAATGGTAGTACGAGTGTGTATGTATACAAAATATTTTTGTTCAATTTGAAATAATCAAGCAATGTTAGATTAATTCAATGGAGACTTGAATGAACAGAATCTTAAATATTTACTCAAAAAAGTTGAAAGTTTTGAGTAGATTTACAGAATGAACCTATAAATATAGTGAAGAAATATCTATTTCATAGCATATTTATAAGATTCTGGTAAGCTCGAAATTAGATGAAAAGGGTTGAAGACTGATCTATGAGTAATTAATTAAAACTGTATTTTTTAAAATCTTGGCGACAAAAGATTTCTTCAGTTGATCCATCAAATTTTCGTAGCAAGTCAAATATTGTCGTCTGCAAAATCTCAAAGAAATTCTAAAAGGGGCACGTAAGTGCTGATTGGTCAATAAATGCAAAAATATAGACCCAAACTTTACAGCATTTTGAAGCTATTTTTTATTGAGGAAATTCGTTTATTTTTCATATATATATATATATATATATATATATATATATATATATATATATATATAAGCATGTTTGATTAAATAATAAAGATTAATATTGTCTATATAACTTTATTAGAATCCTTTCAAGTTTCCTGGCCAGTGTTTTGGTTTTAGGTTGGAGTTGGTAGATGAATTAAACGAAATTGTCCCGAGAGCTTTCGGACCTTTCATAAGCCACCATCAGGGGTTGTTTGCAAGTGTAACATTGTTTTTAAAAAAAGTTTTTAGGTTTTTTGTAACATTGCATAAATTTGGTCAATGTATAGTTGCATTAAACTGATGACATTGATCGAATTTAAAACAGAACGCGATCATCGGAAATAGAATATTATCAAGAGAAACGAAAGATAAAAAAAGACTTTTTTCATGGGACAAATATCATATATATGTTCAAATATCCTTTAGGAGACAGTGCTTCCATCGAAAATAATACGCACATTGGTCTTACTACCACGATTCTTTCAAAAAGTCTTACTATGCACCTTAATGATTCTAGCTCCATATACCTACATTTTAAAAGCCACTCTATTCCCAAATACAAATTTCGAAAAATTCTCGTTGAAAACACCCCTATAATAGCACACATAATTAATAAGCTTCAAGTACAAATCCTGGAAGCCCGACATAAAAAAAACAGAAAACAGAAAACCTAGAATTAATAGAATTAACTTTGAAAATAGTGACAATATTTTGAAATGCCTCTAATCCATTTTTGATGAATATTCTCTCTCTCTCTCTCTCTCTCTCTCTCTCTCTTGATAATATTCTATATCCGTAGATAGCGTTCTCTTTTAAATTCGTTCAATGTCATCAGCATCTCTGTTTTATCTAACTATAGGTTTACGTAATTTTTGCAATGTGATAATAAAAAACTGAAAAAATTTTAAGATCAATCTTTACATCTACAAACAACCCCGATAATGAAAGGTCTGAAAGCGCTCGGCGCAATTTCGGTAAATTCATCTACCAACTTCAACCTAAAACTAAAACACTTGTCAGGAAACTAGAAAGGATCATAATAAAATTATATAGACGAAATGTACTTTTATTACTAAATCAAACATGCTTAAATGAAGAACTGCTGCCCAACTTCACACATATATATGGGGGTGCATAGGGGGCTCTAGATAGTGAGACAATACACCCTCTGGCCGGTCCGCACTATTTCAACCTCCTTAACCAGCTCATGGCCATCCGATCGTCTAGTGGTTTCTCTCATATCCGGCCAGGGGCATTTCACATTGCTTTACAAACACACAAGACACACCATACACAAGCGAGAGGGTGAAAGAAAAGACGAACAAACAAGCACGGACTTGAGTTAGCTCCAAGTGCAAGAAGAGAAGAGTCTATGACATTTTTGTGTGGTTTTCTGTACATCTGGCTATCGCGAGTGTGTATCCGAGCGAAATTCCTACACAGCCACCAGGACTCATACACTCGCGTTGGCTGACCTGGCTTCTGAATCAAAAGGTCCGAACTCCTCATTTAGCAGTCACCATTCTCTGACCATCGCCTTCCCTCAACTTCTGTTGACTGCTCTCTCCTGCTGACTGCCTTCTTTTGTTGACTGCCTTGGGACCTTGCCTTCCTTTGTCTTCTTCCGGTCTCGTAGGAAATCTCACGCGCAAGCTCTTTGTGTGGGTTTCGTGCCAAAACAGACAAGGGATCCTCTGACTGGCACACACCCACAGAAACGAATGCCTCCCATCGTGCCACAATAGGGATAGTACATTTCGTGTCAGCTTTACTCTGTGGACGAGCATCACTGGTCCTCACGTATTCTCTAAATCTCTCAGATACCGACTTCAAACCCCATGACCTGGGAAACCTTTTCAGGCAGAAAGGTAAACCATGTCAGCGTTAGTGACAACATGCTGCCACTGAGCGTATGACCTTCTTAATACAACTGTCTAACCCTTAGTCGGATAGGGCAAACAGGTATCTAAATGAACAACTATGGCCAGGTAATAACGATCTTGGTGACCCACCAAAGAAGACCTCAGGCGTGGTCATACTTAGAGACAGATGGGCTCTACCAAGCTCTTCTACCTAAGATACACCATATCATGAAAACTACCGCATCCAAGATAGATGGCAGGTTATTATCAAAAAGTCATCAGTAGTATCCCTACAACCACCCTCACTTAGGAGAAAGAGACATGATGATGATGATGAGGATGAAATTTATCATTGACGGAATATACGACTTTTGGTGTTAATCTGGTGATTTTCTGTTTTTCTCACCAATCAGGCGAGCATATAACAGAATGAGACTCTTTTGCGCCGCCATTTTTAGCGCTGAACTGTTTTAGCGCCATTTCAGAATGACTAATTATTTAAAGTAGAAAAAAACTCGTTATCAATTATATTTTTGTGTTAAAAGGTTATTAGGAGAATTTAAAGAGGGTACTATGCATATGATGAACAAGTGACCACCTGGGATGTTTCAAGTCAAAAACAGAGTCGACGAGTGCATGTTGAGTATCCTGTGCTCCACTAGAATATTAGTGTTGTACGGCCAACAGCTCTGAGATGTTAATATTCCGTTTATGTATTTGATTTTAGTAATATAGTAAGAAAAAAATTCAATTCTTTTTAATTATCAATATTTAGTCATCAGTTACTTGTAGTTCAATTGAAGCAATGATAAGGCACCAAAAACAGTAAAGAGTACAGAGAAACGTACACAGACACATTTATACGTAAGACTACAAAAGATATACAACAAGTATTCTAACTCAGACGCATATAGTACGAACCTGCGCATTTATATATCCGTGTTGATCATGTTATCAAATGTTAAACTTAAGAAGAATATTCTGTTTTGGATAAAAGAAAATATCGAACCAATTTCGGTATGATGAGAGTGGAATCTGCTTCACTTGTACAATCCTGTGTTTCATCCCAAAATAGTTCGCTTAAAATGTATCAAGAATAGATTTGTACTTTTTGAAATTGACACTGATTGCTGTCTAAATGCCAATACGTCATTACTTTATTGTATAAGTCACTCATTTGAGCATAAATTTTCATTTAAATTTAAAAGTAAAAAAAAAAAAAAATAAATTAAAGATTCAGTCGATAATTTTTGATCACAACCCATCCTTCTCTCTCTCTCTCTCTCTATATATATATATATATATATATATATATATTATGTATTTTACTTGTATTTATAAATAAAGAGCTTATGTATCAAATTTACAATAGCGTTTACCGAGCCAGTAGCACTTTTTTGCCTATGCGATCAACAGAGTCTATTTCTCTTTGTGTCTGTGTCCCACTTTCTATCGATTAATCTTTCTCTCTCTCTCTCTCTCTCTCTCTATATATATATATATATATATATAATGAATATATCTTTGATGAGTTTTACAGATTTTTTCCGTATTTTACTCAAACTTTCAGCTTTAATTTCTTTTGATTGAATAATCAAGAGCGTAAATATTAACGCATAGATATACTTTCTCTCTTATATAGTGACGTACTCACACAAAGATCTTTTACACACCGAAAATATAACAACAATCCAAGGACAACATTTCATGTATGACGTTTACTATCTTCCTTAAACTATTTGCCCTGTACGTGGAATTATCTTTTCTTTCAAGAAAATACTTTCTAACAAATGTTTTTTCCAATAACTTTTCACTCATTTTTAAGAAAATAAAATTCAGTAATTTGTAGATCGGTGTTTTAGTCAATTATATGCACGTTGGTCAACTGCATGCGTGTATATATATATATATATATATATACGAGGATCATTAAATAAGTTTCCAAACTTTTTTCGTCAGGGCACTTTTATTGATAGTACACACATGAAACTCTAGTCCCCTTCGAAGTAATCTCCTCCGGCTGCAATGCACTTGTTTTGCCGTTCCAGCAACCTCTGCAAGGCCCCATGGAAGACCTCTTATGTGAGCGTGTCAATGACCTTCGTCACAGCCTCTTTTATCTCCTTAATTGTCTCATAACGACAGCTTTCAAGTTTTTCCTTGAGCTTAGGGAATAAGCAAAAATCACTGGGAGCAAGATCAGGACTAGAGGGAGGCTGAGGAACTGTCTTGGTGTCCATCTTGGTCAAATAGTGTGTGACAAGGAAGGAGTTGTGGACTGGTGTATTGTCCTGGTGGAAATGCCACTGACCCGATTTGAAGAGGGCTGGGCTCTTCCGACCGAATCTCTTCCTGAACTCTCTTAAAATCTAAACATAGTAACCCTAACCCTTTGGCCAATCAACTCTGGTGTTCTGACTTCCTTACTCCTCCCACACTTCGCATCATCTCTCACAGACTCCCTGCCTTCCTTGAATCTCTTATGCCACTCAAAAACTGATGCTCGATTCATGCAAGATGCTCCAAATCTGTCTGACGCATTCCATACGTTTCTGTGGCATTTTTTCCAAGTTTAAAACAGAATTTTATTGCATATCTTTCTTCTAAAGTATCCTCACGTCCAGATTGCAATTTTGAAATTCACCAGTTGTTACAATCATGCTTTAGCAGGGTGTATTCTAATTCCTGCAGTAGCTGTTCATTGGAACCTGAAATCATAAAAATTGATCAGTCATCTTATAAGATGTATAGCAATAACATATGACAATTTTAAATGCCTATACAAAAAAAAGTATGGAAGCTTATTGAATGCACCAAGGGTGAGCTGAAAAGTTCATTGACTAAAACGTTTATATGATGATTTCATGTCTCCTATTGATGATTTCTAACGAATTGTCAACAAGCACTGCAACACCGATGGAAAACTTGTGTGAACCACAAGGTGAACTAATACTGAAAAGTAACCACTTTTCAGTGAAAGTATCTCGATCAACCTATAACTTTTTTAGCTGACCCTCGTGTTCAGACAATTTGTGGAAGACTAATTTTTAAAAGAATATTTAATTGACTTTTTGCATTCAAACTTGATTCGGCTAGCCGAATCAAGTTTGAATGCATAAAGTCAATTAAATATTCTTTTAAAAATTATTCTTTCTCTTTCTCTCTCTCTCTCTCTCTCACACACTGTCACTTGATATATATATATATATATATATATGTGTGTGTGTGTGTGTGTGTGTTTATGCACACACAGAAGCCACACTGAAGAGTTGTTATACAACGAAACAGTCTGTGTGCGGATGGCAATATATGCGCTCCCCCATGGAGGTTGAGCACTCTGGCGAAGGAATTTTCGGCTGCCGCTCGCATAATGCAAAGCTCTTCGAACGAATTGAGCACTCTAGTATCCGGTAAGGTATAAAATTTAAACAAGCGAACACTACTACTAAATACCACAAAATTCCCTAGCTAACATGGTACGCTAATTAACTGAGCAATCTGATACTAAGTCTAACGTAAAGTTGGATGGGTTTCGATCCCAGCTTCAAGCGTTCTCCTTCGTGTCTAGTCACACTGAAGAGTTGTGATACAACGAAACAGTCTGTCTGTGGATGACAATATATATATAGTTTTGTTATGTCTGTTTATTTCAGTACTTTTGTTTTATTATATATAATGCCGTTTCAGATTTAATACTATTTGTAGTTTGTACTGTTTAATAAAATCCTACCTCAACATATGATCTTTAAGATTTATCAACCGATCAGACACACACACTCACACACACACACACACAGGCACACGAGCGCATGTGCGTGAACACAAACCCACACATATATTAATATAACACATAAATTGTTTTTTCGTTCTCCGTAGAAAAGTATTTGCAAGCAAAATACAGGTATATCTATCTCATTTACATATTTTATTGATACCCAAAAATCAGAGCATGATATAATACAAGGCCGGTTTTTTAAGTGGATTAAAGCTGGTTTCAGTTCACAGTACTCTTTCTCCTAGACTGGTGGCCCTTCCAAGGCTATAGATCCTAGTCCACCTTAATAGTTACCCTTAACTGAAAGTAAAAGTAATGTATTCCTGCCGTTTTCAAGAAGCGTCTTCACGAAATGAACCGCGAACTGTCTCTTCTAAGATTTGAACTCGGGTCATCAATTCCGTTTCGTATGATGATAAATATTGTGCTAAGTTCACCACACACACACACACACACATATATATATATATACATATATATATATATAACAAAAGCATATCTATATAATATATATATATATATGTATATAAGAATATCATATAATATTAGATAAAATATAAGAAAATATGAAAAAATATAAGAAAAACGCCATATATATATATATATATATATATATATATCCAAATCCTGATTCATGCATGCAGAAATGCATATGACTAGATACGTTTATGTATTGATATGCACACGTAACCTGCATAAACGTACACATAATGAGAATCACACAAAAGAGCAGAAAACTTTTTGAAATGCACTTGCATTTATTTGTTCGTCCATCTTGTCTCTCTCTTTTCTTTTTTAATCCACCGATTATATCGATGCAGCCTCCGTAGGTAAAGATCTCTTTTTCTGCTTTGCTTTTTCTTCGCTTCCCCTATTTGCAATAGAAGCAGCCTTTGTTCAGACCAGCAAATAGGCTTCTTTTGTGGACGTTTGGCAAGAATTGAATACGTTTCAAGCAATCTGTGGTGCGACTCCTTGCCGCGCCATTTCTTAAGGAGACACGAGCGAAGGAGGAGGAGAAAGAAGGAGGGTGAAAAATGAAGAAGAAGAAGAAGAAGAAGAAGAAGAAGAAGAAGAAGAAGAAGAAATGTTTAAAAAGATACTGAGTGAATAAAAGAAAGAATCACAATTAAAGGCAAATTAAACGACAAAATACTTTTGAAAACGGGGAAACGTAAAAGAGACTCTCGACAGGATTTGAGAATGTCTTTTAGATCTTCTTGTTCTTCTTCTTGTTCTTATTCCTCCTCCTCCGCGTCCACTTCTTCTTCTTCTTCTTCTTCTTCTTCTTCTTCTTCTTCTTCTTCTATTGATCAATAAACACAAGGAATTAATGCCTCTGAGGTGTAAGACAGCAAATAGAAACATAGAATAAAATAAGTGTTGAAAAAGAAATAAAAAATAGTTTTGAACTACGACAAAAGAATCTGTCCTTTAGAAATCTGATACAAAATCAGAAGTAAGGGTACCTAATCAGAATCGAATTAATTATGATCTGCTTGTTTGGTCCGCGAACCACTAAAAAAATGTAAGGTAAAATATTAATATCAATCATTTGGTCACACACACTTAAATGGTTTCAAGTATTGTCATCCAACACTAATCATTCTATTGATATTAAGCATTTGTTTGCCCACTGGTAAATGGATTCAAGTATTGTGATCTAACTCAATGAATTCTATAAATATCAGTCATTTTTTGCACACTGGTAAACGGTTTCAAGTATACTTATGGGCGTGTATGGAAGTCCAGTACTCTTCCAATCGGGTCAGTAGCATTTCCACTAGGACAATGCACCAGTCCACGACTCCATCCTTGTCACAGAATATTTGACCAAGATGGGCATCATTACAGTTCCTCACCCTCCCTATAGTCCAGACCTTGCTCCCTGTGACTTTGGGTTATTCCCTAAGCTCAGAGGATGTGTTTATGAGACAATTGAGGAGATGAAAGAGGCTGTGACGAAGGTCATTGATACGCTCACACAAGAGGACTTCCATGTGGCCTTGCAGAAGTTGTTGGAACGGTACAACAAGTGTATTGCAGCCGGAGGAGATTAATTCTAAGGGGACTAGAGTTTCATGTGTGTACTATCAATAAAAGTGCCCATATGAAAAAAGTCTGGAAACTTTTTTAATGATCCTCGTGGAGGTGAGCAATTCGGTACGAACGTGTAGGGGCATCGCTAGCGTATATGTATATAATTACAAGTTAATAACAATTATTAAAAGAATAGCTAAAAGAAGTTGAGTCGGCCAGGAAAATTTTAATAGAGGACACAATCGAAAAAGAAAGATTTTATATAAAATTAATATTTCTATTTATTATTGCTATGTAATTTGTGATTCTTTCTTTTATCCACTCAGTATCTTTTTAAACATTTCTTCTTCTTCTTCTTCTTCTTCTTCTTCTTCTTCTTCTTTCTCAATTTGCCCACATTTAAATAGATGTATATATGGTTTGTGGGTAATTTGATTTTTAAATTGGTTAGAACTAATTTGTTTGAACACTAATATCACTATTGTTTCTACACAGTTATATGGTTTTAGTTATTGTTTTCTAATATTCACGTGGGTATCCTCGTGGTGTAATGGTTCAAGCAATGGACTGCGGAATCGTAGTATGCGAGTTCGTACTCCAGCCGCGCTATTACGTTCACTTTCGGATAAATACCCTAGGGAAAGATATGAACCCCCTTATCCTCCCAGATATGGGTTAAATAGCACCACTACTGTTCTTCTCGGAGAATAGTTTAGGCATTAAATAACTTACAAAGGTTGATATGCCATTTAAACAAAGAAACCATCTTAATATTCATAATTCTTTTCAATGTTAATCATTTGTTTGTACATCGTGAAGTGGTGACAAGTATTGTTATTTAACATTCATTATTCAATTCCACACCAATCATTGTTATATAGTTCAAAGTTTTCTATGTATCGCTAATAATTCAATTAAAACATCAGTTACTTATATACCCACAGATTAAATAGTCAAACAGTTCTATAGGACCCATAGATAGGACCCTATCAGGTGCTACCATTCAGGATCAGGTGGACCAGAGATCAATAGTAATGAAGGGGTTCGCCTCAATACCCCAATCTCCGAGCTTAAAGCTTTGCGATCAGATTGTTTAATCTCATATCCTGGTCACTCATTGGTGGGGGGAGACCTTACCCATCACCAACGAGGCAGTCAGTGAATTCTACTGCCCAAGCCGACTGAGCTGTATGAAATAGGGTTAGGTACTTTGTAACTAGAGCAATTTAAAGAATAAGGTCGGGACAATCATTTTGGTTCTGAAGATTGACGCCCCCGTCTAGCTCAGTCAGTTGATTAGAATTATCAATGATTGGAAGCAATGATTGAAACCATTTAACTTTGTAGAAATAATAGAAAGGGTGGAGTGTTTTAGGCCTTGTGAAACTTCGATAGCCTGGTCATAGACTTTTCAGTCTTCAAGGCCCCGTTCTTAAGTATTTCAGGTTGCCATCCCCTACTAACAGCTGGTCTTGTTAACGCAGTTTTACCCCAGTGCAGTCGGCGTATTTTACAGTCCCAGCCGACAGGGTAGCCCACTTGGCTCACCAAATAATGAAGCTCAACTTAGATTTGGTATGAAACAATAAACCCTTCTGCTTCTGCATGCACATAGTTAGTCACGATAATATATATGCACGTAAAAGTAAGTGTTTTTCACCCTGTATGCATATTGATGAAGGGTACATGTATGTAAATGCATGTGGAGGTGCACGGTTCCGTACGAACGTGTATGGGCATCGCTAGTGTATATGTATATAATTACAAGTGTTGGCATATAGAATTATTAAAAGAATAGCTAAAAGAAGTTGAGTCAATAAAGAAGATTTTAATAGAGGACACAATCGAAAGAGAAAGATTTTCCAACGGGGATGAAAGAGTTAATTTTGATATACATCATAAAATAAGAGCTTTGGTGCTATTAAGGTCAGTGGTAGGTAGATAAGTGAATGATCTTTGAAAATAATTCAGTTTTATTGGAGGTTCTTGCGAGAGGTTAGGAGGTTCTTTCCTCAGAATCAAGGGCTACTTTTATTCTGAGAAACAATTAATTAACGAGAGAGAGAGAGGGGGAGTGAGAGAGAGAGAGAGAGAGAGAGAGAGAGTGATTAGCTGCAGCACCACAATAGGGCCCGTTGGGGTTCCGACTCGTGTCCGTTTTAGTTGATATTGACAAAGACGTTGACTTTTGAGCAAAAGAAATTCCGTCTGTTTTTTGTGATAGTGATAGTAAGGAATTATCACCCAGGCCCATGTCGAGGGTTACCACACGTGCTCCACACTCTAGACAAGATGGACTCACAAGGAAAGTAAAGTAAAAATCATACGTGTGTATTCTCGTTGTTCCTGTTTACTTCTTCTTTTTACCCTGTGGATCTAACTCGTGGCTTGTACGGTTTCGAATCAAGCCTGCGAATGACTAATCTTGTCTTTAAAGAATCTACACAACATAGAGTCGAATTTTTCAGTTGGTAAAATTGTGCTGGCTGTGACGAAATATCTGCCACATTGGCACAACGGAGAAATATATATCTATTCAATCCTCCGTAATGAGCAGGATGATTCAAAGTGAAGTAAAGCTGATTAGAAGTCAGAGTTTTCCTTCTCCTAGATTAATTGTCATACGGAGGCAAAAGTAAAATGCCATATTATTTTTCCTCATTTAGAGATCAAAAGTAGAATGCATGCTTTTCCCAAGAGTTTTAGTGTGGAGGGACTGGAGTAGAACCCTCCCCTACACCTCTGTATAGTATCGCTATTGAAAAGGGAGCTTTCGGGTCGCCCTTAACTACGGTCGCAAACTTTACTTATGAGTGTGAAGAGAAACGTAAACGGCTTCATTCAGCATATGAACGTGAGTTCCAGAGTAAAAGGAAACAAATACAGGAAAATCTAATCAGGATCGGACTACTTATTTGGGAGTCATTGATCAGTGAGCCTCGATGGCTAACTTTTCTATCACGATGAAATACTCCTATGAGAGGATGGTCCTGTCGGCTGAGGGTCCAGATTACTAAGACTGCATCTTTGCAGAAGGGCAAGACCCCCACCACCACCACCAACGAGTGTCCTGAATATGGCTCTAAACAATCTGATGTTGAGACTCCAGAAATGCTGAGGGGGAATGCGGAGTACCCCTTCACTGCCATCACTCCCTGGTCAACTCTAACTCGGAGTGGTAGTACCCGATAGGGTCCTATCTAAGGGTTAAATAGAATTAAATAGTGTAATTATGCTAAACTGAATTGTTTGAACTGGAACTGTTTTTACATTTGACTGTGTGTAAACAAAAAACTGTAAATAAAGTTGGTGAACGTTGTCGAGGGTGACCCGAAGGCTCCCTTTCGATAGCTACTACACCAAGGTGTAGGAGAGGGCGCTACTTCTTTCCCTGGATAGCTGTTTATAAATATACATTTTTTGGATAGAAGACTGATATTGTGAATTGAATTACCATGTCCAGAAAATCCAGCAAGCACTGCGTGACATACGGAATCACCGGACAGCTGTTTTGACCTTGTTAGGTCTCATCTGCAGTATATACCGAGATCTCTCCCCACAAGACACATTAGGTTAATTAGCTACGCATTTACCATGCCTAGTTAATTTGGCACTCTTATGTGCGATGTAGACCAGTAACTCAGCGGTAGAATTTCGGCTCTGCATCCCATGGTGGTTGTTTCAGTCTCCAGAGGCGAGGGAGATCATGGTATCCACTGATGATGAGACTTCATCATCATCATGACGTGCGGCTAGCATGGACATCCCTGACCCTCTCTCTCCACGTCTCCCTATCATTCATCGCCTCCGGCAGGTCTTCAGGGTTACATCCCGTATCATCACATAGCTACTGTATGAATATTCGAGCTGGTCGTCCTGCTTTTGATTGGCCATATGCGGGGTTCCACAGGAGCACATCACTTACGATCTCATCCTTGCTTCTCTAGCAGTGTTCGGCATGTCTGGTTCGTCTAGCTTGTATAGTTTTCGTGATAGGTGGTAGGTGGCCGTACAGTTGGCGCCGTGTGGGGTGTTGCTGCCAGGACCTGTTCAATATTGCTCGCGACATTCTTGTATAATTGCAGTCGAGCTTCTTCTCCAACCGTTTAGTCAGCTTCCAAGTAGTGCATCCATACTGCAGTATCGACACGACCGCAGCCTGGAAAAAACTGCGTTTCATTTTATCGTCAGGTTTGATAAGGTCGAAACAACTGTCCAGTCGTTCGGTATGTCGTGTGCAATCCTATTTACATTAATTTGTTTACATGTATTGATTTGTTAAAAAAAAGTACGGAGTATTCTTATAGAGTAACCTTCTAGCTTTTTCTCAATGTGTTTTATTGGCGTCCAGGTGAAACATCCACGTAGCAGTACTGACAAAAACACAGCTTGATATTACGTTTTATCTTATTAGATTTCCATTGGAGCCAGCTTCATTAAAAGTGATGATGTCTCGTTCTTGTTTAAAGATCTTGAATTCTGTTTTATCAGTGTTGACGTATTGGCCAAATTCATCTGCTGTTTTCTCTCATTAATATTATTCGGATTCGGCATGGGCAGGTGTATTTAGTAGAAACGCTAGATCATCTGCGTAGGCTGTCATAGTTTCTGTAGGATATTAAAAAATAACAACATTTTTTTATAAAAAGTTTTTGTGTGAAACCTTTTTATTTTGTTAGATCTTTTGACGTTCGTAGAACGTAATTGAGGCAGATAATAAACATATGTAGTGCCAATGTATCTACTTGCAATAATGCAGTGACAATGTCGAAGAAGTAGGTATCACTATTATTTAAACGAAACATTGAATTAATATTTTTGTAAAGTATCATTAACGAAATAACATTTTATCTGTGGAGACTATATGCTTGGAGTATTAACTACATCTTTTTTCTGTGTATGGAATCAACTGCTTTGACGAAATCAAGGAACAGTACTGTCACTTCGAGGATTTTTGCACTTTGATTATTCGACAGTTAGCCAGAATCAGTGGACTTAGTATAATAAACCTTAGCTCCAATAGCATTAAGAATTATGCCTCTGTAGTTTTTAGTGATTCGGAGATCGCCTTTCTTGAAGAAGGGGAAAATGCAGTCGTTCGTCAATTTTTCAATTGTGTTCTTGCTTATACAAGGTGTTGCATAATCAAAATGTATGTCGTCAAAGACGTATGTCGTCTGCCCTACTTCGAGAAGTATTACATATATATATATATATATATAAATATATAAGTGACAAGAAAGAAAAATTTTAAAATGAGAACCTGACTAAAACATTCAGCCAACCATTATTACCCATCTTCCCATCGTTATGAGATTTGTTTGCTTCAGTCTCTTTGTTTAATCATGTATCTACCTTCAATATCATAGCCATTCTTATTGAAGAACTAGTTGCAGCATTTAGCCCATAAATAGGGAAATAAGAGTGGTCATATCTTTCTCAAGGGTATTAGTACGAAAGTAAATGCAGTAGCCGAGCTGGAGTTTGAACTCGCAACGTGTAATGTCGCAGTACGTTGGCACCAATGCCATGGGAAGTACCCTGATGTTGTTTTATTAATTGATATAATTAATTTTTTGGTGCTCAGCTGACTAAATTAGGGATAAATCTAAAAACGAAATCGTGCAAAATTCTTTTTTCACTATTTTTCCTTCTGCAAAATGGGAAATTTTTTTCCTCACTGAATTTTATTAAAAAATTCGACCCATATGGCAATTCCTTGTTTTTCTGCAGCAATCTGATTTCGTGAATTTTGTGAGAGTCACCCAATATCTTGGGACCTAGTTACCATCATTTTGATATTACATTTTCTAATATCGAAAGTTAAAAAAAGATAATCTTTTCCTTCTTTCTTTGATATCTGTCTTTAACAGATTTCTCGTAGGATTATTTCTCCTTTAGCATAACGGGGAGACTTACCTGTTTTCAAGAATAAAATCTGAGATAATTCTATCAATGTTCTTCCAGTAGAGCAATTTAGTGCAGTTAACAGGATCCACCAGACATCTGGTATTCTTATCTAATTCTAGTAATTATACAGTTTCAAGTAATTATTTCTATTTAATGATAGTTATTTGTTTGCACACAGTTAAATGACTTCAAGTAACTTCAAATAATCCTCAATAAACAACTATACTAATAATTTACAGTTATACACGATCAAGTATTCCAGTCAAATAAGAATCACTTTTAATTTGCTGTATTTGACCCACAGATGAGATAGTAATAGGTCAGTTTGTTGGTCGGTCGTTTGCTTGTGTTTTATGGCATATCAACCTTTGTCGGTTATTTAATCCCAAATCCATTTTTTATACAAATAATTTCGAACAATTCAGTTTAGCATGAGTACATGGTTTAATTGTCAAAAGCATTTCTATTTCAAGCAATTCAGTTTAGTCAAACAGTTCCAATTCAAACAGTTAATTTTTGTATAAGTATAGATTTTTCCACTCAGAGTTTAATGTAAAAACTGTTTGATTTCAGATTATTCAGTTTAGCATAAGTACGCAGTTTAGATGTCAAAATAGATCTATTTCGAGCAACTCAGCTTAGCATAAGTGCACCGTTTACATGTCAAAACAGTTCTATTTCAAGCAATTCATTTTAGCATAATGACGCCGTTTAGTTCTATTTGACTTATAGGTAGCACCCTATCAGGTGCAACCACTTCGGGCCAGAGTGGACCTGGGTGCGATAGGAATAAAGAAGTGCTCCGCAGTCCTCAAAGCTCCAGCATTCCTGGAACCTCACCATCCGATTGTTTAGTGTCATATCCAGGAAACTTGTTGAGAGCGGTTTTATCCCACTGCAGAAATGCAGTCGGTGTATTCTACAGCCCTAGCCGACTGGGCAAAGTGGTAGGTCAATGAGGACCTGGTGTAACCCGATGGACCATGTTAATTTATAGTTTCGAAAACAATAATGCCACTCAGCCTTTCGGGATACGAAAAAGTCTTTTTTAGACTGTCACTAATTCTAGCTTGCCTAGAATTGGTGACAGTCTACGAAGAAAGATATTCATACAACGATTGACTTCGTTGGTCTTTAATTTTTTACGACATATCAACCATTGTACGTAATTAAATGCCAATTCCTCTTGCATGAGCAACATAGGAAACAAGGGTTCACAGGTTTGAATACAGAGTTTTTCTTCTCCTCGACTGGTTACCATACAAATATAAAAAAGCTGTTTACTATACTCTCATCATCCCTCACAGACTCCTAGCCTTCATTGAATCTCTTATGCCACTCAAAAACTGATGCTTGATTCATGCAAGATGGTCGAAAAGCAGTCTGACGCATTCCATACGTTTCTGTGGTATTTTTCCAAGTTTAAAACAGAATTTTATTGCATATCGTTCTTCTAAAGTGTCTTCACGTCCAGATTGCATTTTTGAAATTCACCAACTGTGACAATCAGGTTTTTGTAGGGGTGAGGTCCAATTGCTACTGTAGCTGTTTATTTGATCCTGAAATAATAAAAATTGGTCAGTCATCACATAAGATGAATAGCAATAACATACTGAATTTTCAAGAGTCTCCGACAATTTCAAATGCCGGTACAAAAAATGTCTGGAAACTTATTGAAGGTACCACGTATTATTCCTGGCACTTGATCGTCGAATGAAATTGAGCTACATCTTGTTTACGTCGGACAGCTAGAATTGGTTGTTTTGTTTTACGGCGTATAAACCTTTTTCGGGTCATTTAACGCCGAATTAAATTTCAAACAATGCAGTTTAGTACAGAGTTTAGTTCTATTTAAAAACTTTTTTCTTCAAACGGTTCAGTTTAGCATAAGTACGCATTTTACAAGTGAAAAACAGTTCTATTTTAAACAATTCAGTTTAATATAAGTAAACAGTTTAATTCTATTTGACCTATAAATAGGACCCTATCAGGTGCTACCACACCGGGCCAGGGTGGACCTGGGAGCAATGACAATGGAGTCTCTACATCAAATTTTTTAGTATCATATCCGGACACTTTTTAGGGGAGACTTACCACTCTGCAGAAATGCAGTCGGTGTATTCTACAGCCCCAGCCGACTGGGCAAGCTAGAAGTGGAGACAGTCTGAATAATGACTTTTTCGTATCCCTAACGGCTGAGTCGCATTATAATTTTCCAAATTATAAATTAATATGGTCCATTGTTTTACATCCGGTCCACTTTGGCCTATCACTGTCTCATCTTTGGGTCAAATACAGCTGATTAAAAGTCATTCTTATTTTACTGGAATACTTGATAGTGTATAACTGTAAATCATTAGTCTTAAGAATAGTTAACCTGAAGCTGTGATTGTTTACTGAAGATTATTCGAGGTTACTTGAAGTCATATAACTCTGTGCAAACAAATGGCTATCATTAAATAGAAAGAATTACTTGAAACCATATAATTATTAGAATTAGATAGGAATACTTGAAACCATACAAATATGAGCCAATAATTTGTGTTAAGAATAGGCACTGAAAGTTATTACTTACTAAGGTTTATTTTAAGTTACTTGAAACCATATAACTGTGTGCAAACAAATGAGTATTATTAAATATACATAATTACTTGAGACCATATGATTATTATTATTATCATTAGATAGGAGGACTTAAAAGCTTGCAACAATATGCAAATTATTCATTGTGGATAGGAATGATATGAAATAACCGTGTGTAAAAAATCTCTCAAGAAACAACTAGACAAATAATGTAAATAAAGATATACAATGAACGCGATTCCCTAACATCTAGGAACATAATAACCCAGACTAGTTGACATACGATTAAAATCAGCCAATCAGGTCCGCTGATTTCATTAAAAAAGATGTTACGGAGTGTAAAAAGACAAAAACAACACCCCAAACAAACAAACAAACAAAAAACAGTCATAAACTTCCTAATAACACTAAGATATTCAATTCCACTAACAGCTTCCTGGAAGGATAAACTTTAAAGCTAGCTCCCCAACCAAAAGAAAGGAAACGGTCGGAAGTCGTGGACAACGTCCTTTTTCTTGAAAAATACTCAAAGGGATTCATAAAAGCAATTCCGTTATAAAAGGCAATCAGGGAACGTTCGAAATCTCGACGAGTCTTAAACTCACGCGCGATTGTTCTGATCGCCATTGTGACCACCATTGTTTGATAAAGTGAGCGACAGATTGATAGTCATTGCTTCGAGTTATGCTTGCAACAATCGCTTGTTATTTATTGGAATTATTTCTTTTCTTTTTTAATACTGACCAGTGCCATGTTTGCTGGCTTTTGAAGACATCTGAAGCTAGTGGCATTTCTCACTGAAGACTTTCAGTTACAAGAGAGAACGTTTTAGAATAAAAGGAGCGTCTCGTGTTTGTCGAGTTTTGCCTCAAACATATCTTTTCAAGATTCGCTTCGTTCTCGTTCTTGTTGTCGACGTTTCTAAACTTGCAAGAAAAGGAAACCCCAGCAGCATGTCAATCAAAGATGGCCACCCTGTTTTTCGATTTTTTTTTTTTTTTTTTTTTTTTGCATTTCGACATTGTCGCTTCTATATTGTCAAGCATGTGCAGCTATGAGAAGTAGACAAGAAGTGGAATTAAGACGCGCTGAATCCCCGTATCTACAGGATTGATAACAGAAAGAATAAGCAAAGTGACTAAAATGAAAAGACCAAAGAAACGCAGATATCTTTTAGACGAAGTTGTAATTTTTCGCTCTGCATTGTAAGGGGAAAACTAATCAATCGAGTATATACTAATGTAACACGAAGGATACATAAAGATACACACATACAGACACACCCACACATACATACATATATAATTATGCGTGTGTGTATATGTGTGCACCAAACATTACTCATCGAATATCATGAGCACCCACACGCCGAGAATGCCTTAAGCTCTGGAGTAAGATATCCAACTTGCGTAAAGTCATCCGGGTTTCCATCCCAGCTTGAGGGGTTAGGTTAGGTTTCTTTGTTTAATGGCATATCAACCTTCATGGGTTATTAAATGCCAAAACCACCCTTTCAGAAAACAGCAGTGATGCTATTTTAACCCATGACTGAGAGGATAAGAGGATTCATACCTTCTCCAAGGGTATTTGCCGGAAAGTGAACGTAATAGCTCGACTGGAGTACAAACTCGCTTACTAAGATTCCGCCGTCCAGCACTTTAACCATTACACCACGAGGACTCCCACCCCAGCTGGAAGCATTTCGAGTATTTTTCTACCCTCGAGAGTTGAGATACAACGAAACAGTCCGTGTGTGGAGCAATATATATATATATATATATATATATATATATATATATATATTGCTCCGCTTCATTGATAGAACATATATATCTAAGTTAGGACAGCGTAGACACAGAATCAATGGCGATTGGTAACAGTCAGAATAAACACTATCCATACATACATACGTACACACACACACACACGCGCGAATATATATATATATATATATATATATATATATATATATATATATATATATCCGGCCTTTCACTTTGCGGAAATGCCTTTGAGGAAGCTATGGATCTTTCTGTTCTCCCATTAGCTATGAGTAAATAGTAGAGCCTATTTGACTCTTTAGCCTTATTACGTTAATCAGTCTAGAAGAAGAAAAGCTCCGAATTTAAACCAGATCTTGATCGCATGGAACCCATGGCGGAAATTTTGGGTAAATACATATATTCTTAAAAGAAATGAAAAATTCTATGAACCTCTAAAGGATATACTTCAGACTGATTTTTACAAAGAAGAATTTGGATACCAGGTTCTACATTGAAGGAACACGATTTTAATGGGTCTTTCAACAAGGTCAGACAATGATTCATTTGATAATTTAGAAGTTCATATCAAGTCTTAAGGCAGCTGGTTCCTGAATCCTGGTTTAAGCGAATTGTTTTATTTCTGTGATAGGAATGGGTGTTACGTATTAACCATTCAACATTTCATAATATAATTCTAGGGACTGTAATTTAAAAATAAATGAACTAAGATAGAGTGTAAAGCAGGTTGAAAGATTAATTTCTTTTTAGTCTCTCTCTCTCTCTCTCTCTATATATATATATATATATATCGGATGCGGAAGAAAAATTAGTAATATTCAAGGATAATAATAACTTATTTTATCATAAAACAAGATTAATTTTAATTTAAAAATATAAGCAACAAAATAAGATGTACACAAAACAGTAAATTTACTCAATAATGCCATCATTTCTTATTTCAGTTATTGTATCAACACGCTTCGGAATTATTTTCATGCCTTCAAAATAAGTTCTTCAGATATTTTATTCCATTCCTCAGCCATATAAATCTTAAGCGAACCAATATTTGGATGGGAAGTTGCATTTGTTTTGTTTTCTAAAGCGTCCCATGTTGCGTAATCAAGGGGGTTAAGGTCTGGGTTTAAATTTTCTTTAATTGCTGTCCTCACAGTTTTCTCGTGGACTTTCAATTCATTAACGTGCTTTCTCATTGATGTTGAGGGGTCCTTCTTAATCACCGTAGCGAGAGCATTTAAAAAGCCTTCTTTTCGTGTTTTGTCCATTTTTCTCCTTTTCCTTTTCCTTTGGTTTCGGCGTTAAGCAAATCATAGATTCTTTGTCGTTTCTTTTCTTACTCATTAATATTGGGCTGAATTTTAACTATACAAAGTGCTTGAATAATAAAGCTAATCATGAGAATTTAGATTCATTGAATTTTTTTTTCAAAAATTGGATTCATCTGTAATTTAAGAATTAAAAAAAAATTACTCCATATTTTGCTTCTGCACCCTGTATACAATCTATATTTATATATACGTACATATGTAATCCATATATATATATATATATATATATATATATATATATATATATATTCCGTAGCATTCTTTCACCTAGCATGTTGTCTTTAATGCCGCATATACGAATGTATTTTACTTCTATGGACCCCCGCATATGGCCTAGCAAAAGCAGGACGACCAGCTCGAACATACATACGGCAGCTATGTGAGGATACAGGATGTAGCCCTGAAGACCAGCCAGGGGCAATGAATGATTGGGAGAAGTGGCGAGAGGGGGACAGGGATATCCGTGCTAGCGGCACGATATGATGATGATGATATATATATAAGAAATAAACTGATTTCGTAACAAAAAAAGTTTAAGTTTTCGTACAAATTATCAGCTCCAGAAGCTGTAATACTTGTATCTGTATTTTTGTATATATTGACCAATCAGCGCTTGCACACCGATTTAAAAATTTCTTTGAGATTAGCAGACAACAATATTTGCGTTGCCCCCAAAATTCGAAGGATCAAAACCCAAAATAATTTGAGAAATCTTTTCCTTCCTAGATTGTTAAAAATACATTTGTTAATTTGGAATCATAAATAAATCAATTTTTTAAAAATCTAATTTCATGTTTAATTCAATCTTATAAATAGCAAAGAAATATTTTCACTTGTAGGTACGGAGTTTTTCAGTACCTACACAACAACATTCTGTTTATTTCTTTTGAGAGGAAATCTGTATTCTTTTAGTTCAAGATTACATTTAAATTCAACATTACTAAAATTATTCTCAATTGAACGAATATATTATTGTGTACGAATATATTATCGTGTACCTACCCTCTAGTCCGACTCCTCCTCAACGTGGCAGGGCGGTGGCGACGTGTATTGCCAGATCTATTCTGTCGAGAACTTCGGTTCTTGGTAGGGCCACCCAAGGCGGATTGGTCTGGCACCCAGCAGTATTAGGGCCGCAACCCGACAAAAGGGGCTCTGGTGAAAATCCAGGAGGTGTCTGTTCCGGCAACCCGTGGCCTCGTGTAGCTCTGTCAATGCGTCTGTGGAAAATCTACAGCAAACAGGGTGTTTTTTCCGGGTAGGACTTGGGACACTTCCTTCAATCAAATTTCAAAGTATCTTCCTCAATGAGCAACTTGCTCGGGAGGAAGCCGGTTCAAACCGACCAGGGTAAAAGCCGATACAAGTACAAGTAAATAAGTATTATTGTGTACATAGATCTATTAGTACTACTGATACAAAGATATTTTTACCTGCTGATTGTTTATTCGGCATACAAACTGTCATTAGCTTCATAACGTTGTTTTTCCATTACATAGTGACACACTCAAACACAGACCTTTTACACACACACAAAATCTGTCAATTTAGATAAAGGCTACAAAAAAAAAAAAAACTGCATCATTTTATATATTAATATATTTTCCTTTAAAAAGAGCCTTTAAACTCTGAGGTTTTAAAATAGAAATATCACCAAACAATAAGATAGTCAATTTCCTGGATGTGACCCTAGACCTTTTTAACATCACCTTAAACCTTTTATAAAAATGGATCAGCCCCCTTCATATATTATCAATTCAAACCCCGCTAAAGCTATAATTAAACAAGTTCCAAAAGTTGTAAATCTAAGAATAAGGAATCTATCAGCAAATGAGGAAATAATCCGAAAGGGTAGTAAAATGTATATTGATACACTAAAAAGTAGCGGGTATAAGGGAAACTTTACCTATAAAGAAGAGAAGATGCCTAATGATAATAATAAAGAAATAAATATGGAAAATCGGCGTAAAAATAGAAAAAGGAAAATCGTATGGTTCAACCTCCGTTCTGTAGGCTAGCTAATATAAATATAGGAAAATATTTTTTGAGACTAGTAGATAAGCATTTTAAACATGGAAATAAACTGCATAAAATATTTAATAGAAAAACGTTAAAAATTAGTTACTCTTGCACGAAAAATATTTTTCAAATAATCAATAGTCATAATAAAAATATAACTAAAGATTTTCAGGATCAAATAAATAATAATAATAATAATAATAACTGTGTAAAAAAAGAATGTAATAGTAAATCCCGAGACAATTGTCCTATGAATGGACTATGTAATTCAAATAATGTAATATATCAAGCAATAATTTACCCAAAAGAGAATATTACGGATAAAAAACTTATATCGGTTTGACTTCCACGAAATGGAAGGAGAGATATTCAAACCACAAATTTACATTCTCCCACGAACACCTAAGACTCCATACGGCACTATCGAAGCAATTCTGGCGTTTGAAAAACAAAGGGTTAACCCCTGAGAGTGAATGGTCTATTTTGAAAAAATCAAATACTCCAAATAGTTTTGACGGTAGATGCAATTTGTGCTTAGAAGAGAAAATACAAATAATGACGTATAAATTGCCTGAAAAGTTATTAAATAAGAGAAGTGAATTAATAGGTAGATGTAGACATCGGACAAAATTTAAACTATAGACTATAAATTATAAAAACATAGAAATAAATAGTGAAACAAGGAAAAAAAACGCATTCAATATACACACATGGAAAAAATAGGTGGCTAAGTAAATAGTATCGAAATTAATATAAGCATTAATATTTCCCTTACAAAAATTCATTACATTGACATAGCACATAAAAGTTATTTATCGAACTTAACAAGAAAATAAAATAAATAAAATAAAATAAAATAAAATAATAAAAAAGTTAAATAACTGTAATTATAACGGACGGGAGAATTTTGAAAATAAAATAAATAGGTAAATAAAAAAACGGAAATTCAATAAAACGAGGAGGTAACTCTTCAACTCTCTCCATCCCCCTTCCCCCCGTGTCTCTTCTGTTTTATTTATCCATTAGATCTGAAGAAGTCCTCTTATATATTTCTTCGTGTTTTTGGTTAACACCAGAAACGAAAAACAGGATGGAAATAAATTTATAATCCTAAAATAACCGGTATTTGTTTTGTTTTTTTGTATTGCTCTGTAAAATTAATTACATTGAGCTCTCTACCAGAAAATTTAAATGTTCAGCTCTTGAATGATTTTCTTGTCCTGAAGGAATTACTCCCAGCTTTGGTTTAACTGGACCGAATAATACTATATATATATATATATATATATATATATATATATATATATATATTGGCATAATGGTTTAAGTGTTCGCCAATGGTGCGGGAGACCTGTATCTAATCCCAGGTCGAGTCATACCAAAGACTCAAAAAATGGCACTTGATGCCTCCTTGCTTTACACTCAGCATTAAAAGGTAAGGATCAAGGGTAAAGTAGAGCAATCCAGGGAAAGGAGTAGCGCCCTCCCCAACACCTTGGAGTAGTAGCTATCGAAAAGGGTGCCTTTGAGTCACCCTCGACTACTGTCACCAATTTTATATGTATATATACATCACCCATCCATTATATATGACCCAGTTGGCAGAAGTATAGAATACGCCGACTTGGTCGCTGCAGAGGAGAAAGACCCCTAACGTGTGTCCTGGATATGACACCCAACCGAATTTTATTGTAAGGCTTTAGTTCTGGAGCTCAGTTTATTGTGGCGAACCCCTTTATTGATATTTCTGATTCAGAGTGATAGTTTCTCTATATGTATAAAATATAAGTGTTTAACCATTTAACTATTTACAAACAAATCATTGATGTTAAATTGAATTCTTAGTGGTACACAGCAACATCTGAAATCATTTAACTGTGTGCAAATAAAACTATTCATGTTTGATACCAATGCTTGAAGCTATTTGAGTGTGCACAAACAAATGATAAATACTAAACAGAATTATTCGAGCTTGATAGGAATGCTTGAAATCGTTTAACTGTGTGCACATGTTTACACACACACACACACACACACACACACACACATATATATATATATATATATATATATATATATATATATATATATATATAGATGCATGTGTGTATGGGTACGTGTGTGTGTTTGTGTGAACTTACTAAATACTTGTTTGCATAAAATGATAACGTTACAAAAGTACATAAGCAGAAAGACAAAATTAGGCCAACCTTCAGAAAATATATCACAATGGCAGTACAAACGCAGAAAGAAAACATTTTGTGATTTAAATAAAAGCTACTTTGTGTTCTGATCAATGTAACCAATCCTACAATAAGAATAATAACGGTTAATTCTATTTACAAAGGGCGTGTTTCTGTTCACAACGTCCATGTTTTTTTTGTTTTTACATTCGTTTTTATAATTTTGTGATACTTTTATTTTATCCAATCGTCGATGCTGTATGCGCATGCGTATCTTTCTTTTTTCCTACATGTATTCGCCCTGTTATATTTTCGCCATAAATTTCACATCGTTCTTTATGATTGTTTATTTGATTCTTTTGTTCTCCTCTTGATTAAGATAACTTGCTTATGTTAAATCAAATTATGAAATGACAACTTATTGTTATGACTTTTATCGCATGGTTATATAAACGAGACCCTTTTTCACTGTTGGAACAGACATACACACGCAGACACACACACACACACACACACACACACACACACACACATATATATATATATATATATAAATTACCATGTGACATAAGTCATTTGGTCATAAAAATCAGCTGAAAATATTTTTTAAATACACACACACACATATACATGTGTGTGCGTTGTTATATTTTTGCCGGTTATCGCTTCCTGTTTCTTGTCTTTTATTAACAAAGAAGCATGTTCTTGTGCTCGTCGCAAATACACCTGCCCAAGCAGATTCCCTGCTGCATAGCCTGGAGCAAGCAGCAAGAGGCATTGACCTTTACTTGAACGCAGATTAAACAAAATTCATACTTTTTAAAAGAGATGGAACGATCGCCATATTAAATGGCAAGTCTTTGAAATTAGCAGACAAGCTCACATAACTCAGCAGTAATATCTTATCCGCTGAAAGTGATATGAACATGTATATAGGAATGGCGTTGACTGCTATTGACTGGCTATCAATCATATAGAAATCTGATCTCTCTGCTGTGATAAAACAGAATTTCTTCCGAGCTCTGGTCATGTCGGTACTACTGCATGGTTGCGCTCCTAGGATTCTAAATAAACGCTAAGAAAATGAACAAGAAAAATATACTACGAGCTGTTTTGAACAGATCTCATCTCACAATCCATTTAAGTAAAACGGACAAGAAATGCTGGTAACTACTGGAAAAGTATAGACAATCTTATCAGTGACGTTCTTCGATGAACAACTACACATGGACACTCCAGTTTTTGGCAACCAGCAAAGACTTACTTACATCAGATCTGCACAAATACCATGTGCAGTCTTGAGGACAAACCAGGCGCGATGAAAGATTGGGACGAATATATATATATATCTATATATATAGAGAGGTGGGTTTAGCAAAATGTTTGTTATCCAAGGAAATATCCTGCATTCAGAGACAGGATCTGACAACCTTTGACTTCACACAAATGCCACAGACGTGAGTCCATTCGGTCCCCCTCCAGCTATGAATAAACCGTAGGGCCGATTCTTCTTTAGCATAGGTTAGACAATCAAACAAGGAGAATGAAAGGCTATAGACCCAAAACAGTTGTTTTATTAAGAAATTGATATTGTACCGCTGTGGCGATACAGCCGTCTTCACAAAACACGGAGGTTATTCTCATTCCAATCCACAGATCGTTCCGATGGTCAGATATATCTTCGGATGACACGACCGATTCGTTATCTACCCAAGTTATGTTTTCCCGACAAGAGATCAATCGATAGTCGGATTCACCTGTCAGTGAGTAAACGAATGAGACCGCACTATTAAAAAAGTTAGAAAATAAAAGTCGACGCCAAGAAACGGAACAAAACATGGCTAGCAAAATTTAAAAAAGCCTTTCAAAAATTATACATATATTCAATCATGCCGGGGGTGGTAAGATTTAGTCAGAGACCAGTTCACGTAATAACGGTTCGTCAAATCCTCGTATTTAGTTTTAAGTTTTTCTCTCTCTCACTGTCTATAGTCATGCACATGGCAATCTTAAATGGTGGTTATGCTTGCGTTCCATAATCGTTGGTGCTATTTCACAATAGCTTATTACATTAAGATTCTTTGCTTTTTTACGCCGTCGTATAATGTCGGTTTTGTTCGCTTTCGATACTCCGGGCAGACTGATACATGTTAAAAGATTCAGAGCTTCGGAGACACTACTCCCCGACTTACGTTCTGTTCTTCTTATGTCTCTCGTAGTCTACTGCTCCGAGGGACAAACCCTGTCATTTTATGTACATCTTCATCTAAGGATAGGGACGGGGAAGCCAAAAAATATATCAATTTTCTCTTAACTTGGATTTCAATAATTTTTGCTGACACGCATTATTTCGAGATTATTGAAAGAGAATAATTTCCATTTTAGAAGGTTTATTCTAATTTTTGAAAAGTCGCTTTGGATAATTGACAGGTGGCATCGGTCAGTCAAAACAACCCACCCATCTTCCGACTGCTTTTAGGTTAAACAATAACAATACATTAGCTTTGCTTTCTTTTCCAGTAACAATGCATTTTTTCTTCAAATTCCTTTTTTCATTAAAATAACATAATTTTTTTATCTACTCTCCATTTCAAAAACCATTACGTCATCACACATTTATTAAGTAATATTCTATTCTTCCAAAATCTAACCTGGTTTCTTTTTCTTCTGGTCAATAAAATTTCACTGATTGACCCGTGACCTTCAAAAGGGTTACGCTGCGTGCCGATTGTGATGGAAAGTTTGGAACGGGATTACATTGAAGCTGTAGCTATGTCCATACTATTATGTGGAGGCACCACATGGACACTAAGAAAACGAATAGATAGATGAGAACGACACAAGAAAAAAGGGAGCTGTCTTGAAAAAAATCCTGGAAGCAAGACCCCACAAAACAACAGCTGTAAGCTCAACTACCTCCCATCTTATAAACCATTTAAGTAAGATGAACAAGACATGCAGGGCACTGCTGGAGAAGCAAGGACCAACTCATAAGCGAAGTTTTCTTATGGACTCCAGCACATAGACATGCCAGTGTTAGCCGACCAGCAAAGACTTACATCAGCTCTGCACGGACATAGGATGCAACGTAGAAGACCTACCATGAGTGATGGATGATAAAGATGGATGGCAGGAAAGAAAGTCAGGGAAATCCGTGCTTGCAGAATGACTTGATGATGATGATGATGATATATATCACAATAGCCCATACATAAACATTTTGTAGTTACATTTATTTTATTTTACACTTGATCACTTATACACTAGTTTTTCTTTTCATGTCTTTTGCTGACGCAATTTTTCTTTTATGTTTTCCTTTTTCACTTTTAACTTAGTTTCTTTCTCTCTGCTATTCTGTTTCAGCTGCATATTGTCAGCGTATTTTCCTTCTTTTTTCTGGTTTATTGCTGTTTTCTATAAACCTTTTACAAAATAAATCATCCACATTTTTGTGACATTTAACAGATTTCTTGCCTCCTTTCTATGTTTCTTTGATTCTGTCATTTATTTTATTGTATGTCTTAATTCTTTCCCCCTTTATTTATTTCATTGTACTCTTTCTTTAGTTTCCGAAATTTTGTATTTATCTTCCATTTTTGTTTCTTTCACACAAGGTTATTTTTTTTTAATCTTTCTTTTTTCCAAACTTTCTATCATTTTTCCTTTTCTTTCTTTCTTTCTTTCTTTCTTTCTTTCTTTCTTTCTTTCCTTTTATTTCATTGTTTACATTTATTTTCCTTTTACACAGATTTCTTTCTTTCTTTCTTTCTTTCTTTCTTTCTTTCTTTCTTTCTTAACTTTTACATCAATAATTGTTTGTATTCTAATTTCCTTTTACATAGATTTCTTTCTTTCTTTCTTTCTTTCTTTTTTCTTTCTTTCTTAACTTTTACATCAATAATTGTTTGTATTCTAATTTCCTTTTACACAGATTTCTTTCTTTCTCTCTTTCTTTCTTTCTTTCTTTCTTAACTTTTACATCAATAATTGTTTGTATTCTAATTTCCTTTTACACAGATTTCTTTCTTTCTTTCTTTCTTTCATTCTTTATCATTTTCTCCCAAATTTCGCATCATGTATCAACAGCTTTTTGCTCATTTTTTCTTTGAAAGTTTTTTCTTTCTTTTATTCATTCACTTTCCTCCTTTGTTTGTTACATCGTTTTCCCCTAAACTTTGCTTCATGTATTAATTACTTTTTGCTTTCTTTTACTATATAACATTCTTTTTTCTTTTTTTCTTTCTTTCTTTCTCATTCTTTTTTTCTTTCTTTCTTTCTTTTATTTTGCCATTTTGGTTGATTGCCTTTTTTTTGTTTTCATTTCTGCGTATGGCCTCATTTCATCTTTTTAACAACTGACACACACACACACACACACACACACACACACACACACACACACACACACACACACACACGCACAATTATATATATATATATATAGATGATCGGGCTGAAAGCCAGTAAGCGGTATTTTATTTGATTTACTTTTATTCTTTTTCGATACAGACCATTTACCGTTGTAACTGATAATTCAGTATGGGCAAGAGAGACAGACATCGGGGGTGGATGTGGGGGCTTACAAAAGACAGAACACAAAATAAAATAAAGAGAAAATGAAAATAAAAAAAGGTTACAGATGACAAGTGAAAAAAAAAATCATATATTCGGCCAGAAATAAATGTTAACAAAGATAATAATTCGATGAGGATAAAAAATATAAGTCAACAAAATTTGCTAAAAAAGCATTTTCTCTTTGTATTGAGTTACTGGACAAAACTGAAGCATAAAGATTATCTTGATTTGAATTAAACAGGATAATTTGCAATTGGATTTCTCTATCTGCCTCCTCTCTCTCTCTATATATATACACACACACACACACACACACACACACACACACACACACACACACATATATATATATATATATATATATATATATATATATATATATATCAAAGACTAATTATGGAAAGAATTCATTGACAGAAAACATAGAACACACTTTTGGAAAAGGAGAAAGAGAAAAAGAAAAAGAGAAAGAAAGAAGCAACACTTGCAGAAAATCTATCACAGAAAAATCCATTAGGACAGTGGCCACTATATACACCAAAAACCAGACATATTCATCAAATATTTTCTGAAGATAGCAAGGAGGTAGAAACATGTGTAAGAGAGAAGAAAATACATTATTAAGAAATATAAATGTCTTTGTGAACCTACTCATTTTAATATATATATATATATATATATATATATATATATATATATATATATGAATATTTTAAGTATAAAATAAGATTATAATAAAGCCGAATAAACTCACATGACTCATGTGGTGGGACTTCAGGTGGGGTAGTATTCAACTCATCTGCTTTGATATCAAAAAGTAGACGACGATCAACAATGTGAATCACTGGGTCGTGAATTTTTTGATAGTTCAATACAATCCAATCTTATACTTGAAATATATAATCATCAAAATGTTAGTCTAGAAAGCCACTTCATTGATCTAGCAAATTCAAGTCTATTGAATCATAACGTTTTAAATCAACGTGTGCAAGCGGTTGTTTATATTGAATTTATATTCTCCTCATTTTTGTCAATTTCTCGTTCATTATTATTTCTTTCCAGAATCAAATTAATAAAGTTCAGAACCTGACATTATGTATCAAGTATGTTTTCTTAGTATTTCAGTAAATTTTTCACGACGTATTTTCTCGATTGTTAAATTTAGAAAATATAGAAAAAGGAAGATGGAAATTGCACGAAAATGCTATGTGTTGTTTTGGAGAAATCCTGGAAACAACATTCTTTAAAATTGTTACTGTAAGGCCACTTACCTCCCATCCCACAAACCATTCAAATAAGACGAAGAAAGCATGCTTGCCACGGATTGGGAAGTAAGGTAAGGACGAACCTATAAATAACATTTTATCATTGACTCCTACACCTGGACGCACCACTGTTGGCTGACTAATAAAGACATACATATATCAGCTGTGTGTGGACACTGAATGCAGCCTAGGGGACCTTCAAGGAACGGTGGATGATTGGGATTGATGAGAGAGAGAGAGAGAGAGAGAGAAAGAGAGAGAGGGCGTCTTGGATCTCCGTACTATCAGCAAAGTTTTAAGATGATGATGATCGAAACTTTTACTACGACCATAAGATCTGTAAGTAATTTTGTGTGAACGCGTTCAACAAATTAAACTCTCTCGAATTATATTAATATAAATAGACGCTCCAGGGTTGCTGACCAACAAAGACTAATTTACATCAGCTCTGTGCGGACACTAGATATAGTCTGGAGGACGTGTTCAGTACGATGGGCAATAGAAACTGATAGTGATTAAGAATCAAATAACTTTTTGCTATTAGTATGACTTAATGATGATGATAATGAGGCTTCTATCATAGCCTACAAATATGTCTTCACTTTGGTATCAACTTTTTTTGTTTGTTTTGTACGCATGCGTAGAAAATCGTACTATAATTTCAATTAAGTTTACTTTCAAACCAGTGATCATTTCTCTGGAGTCGCCTGGGATCGCCAGTATACGATCTTGAACGTAGCCAACGGCTGACCGCCGCTTATGTATACTTTGTATTTACTTTGTGTAGTCATATTTGCATCTGCACGTGCGCGAGTATGCAAATATGTTGGTCCATCTGCCAGCAGTTTCATTTCACCAAAAGGTCACCGAATAATATACTTCCAGCCACCGCACAATTTCGCTTTCTGTTTTGTCAATGAGTTTATTAAAATATCTACTCTGAATGTTGGCAGTTGACATGAATGCAAAAGTTTTCGGTAACTTTTTGTTTAAAAAGGGTCCTTCATGACCATTTGGCCGTACCCTTTTGATGCAGTGAATAAGACGTTGATTTTTCGTTCTTAATCTGATTATTGATTGGTCAATTTTTGAAATTTTCAGACGTAAATTCTGATACATTATCACTGCAGATAGTTTTTACTCACCATACGGATCAATATCAGCTAGAAATCTTTTTCTAGCTTAAAGTGTATCTATCTTATTTTTAAAAAATTACTATAAATAAGCCAGAAAAACTGTCAAAGAATTTAGTATGTACTCGTGTCCGTCCCACGGAGCAGGAAAAACGAAGTCTAATAGAACATAATGTGCATGATCCAATATTTTGCTCGCATTTTTTATCATTTTTTAAAAAATTGTGATAACGTAAGCAGTAGGTTCACAGTTAACCACTAATGTCTTGATATCTATAATACCATTTTCGCCAAACGAGAAGAAAATTTGTTCTTCTGAATGATTTTTTAATTTTCACAAAATGCCCCACACATTCACTGCAAAGTTTTATTACTCCCTTTAAAACATCTATAACAAGCATTCCAAGGAGGGAACTTTTCGTTTGTAACTCGCGGTTTCTCTTGGGACATTTTTTATTCGTGGCCTAGATGATGAAACTGTTATTCTTGGCCTGTTTTATTTGCCACTTCGTCATTGGTTTTTTCTTCAATCATTTTTCAGTTATCTTCAAAACTTCTTAGAGCGACGTCAAATTGTCTGAACTTCTTTCTTTTTGTGTAATAACAGTCGTAAATGGTTTAAATTCCAGTGGAAATCCTTTTAAAACATTGCCATTTATAGACATTGTTAATAACTTGGCCAGAAGGTTTTAACATGATGGCTGATTTCTCTGCTCGAATTATATGATCTTTATTCGTCTCTGTTGAACCTCTGAGAAGAGATGTCAATTTTGTGTAAAACAAAATAATTTTGGGGTCGATTTTTGACAAGAAATGTTCACTAAGAATTGCTAAGGCTTTCCTGCTATTGTCTTAAGTATCTGGCATTATTAGAGACAGTCTTCTATCATCAAAATTGATTGTAAAAACACTGCAGCATTCTTTTTCTCAACATTGCCATCATTGATATTGTCACGTGATAGCTCACGGAGACGAAGAGGTAGGAATGATACTATCCTCCCGTATTGAATGAGAGTATCAAGCAGTCAAAAAGTGACCGTTAGGAAGGAATGTGGGTCACACAGGAGACCAGATGTTCGTACTTAAGTGACCTCAGGTCGCCGGACATCGGAAGGGGAAAGAGAGAGAAGCCAAATGATTGGCTGGGACCCCAAAACGGAAGTGGGGTTCCCTTCCCCTCAGCAGACGTAAATAGTAAAACGTCAGTTTTTGAGCAAGGCTCGTGGCAGACGGACGATAGCCATTTTACTCCGGGCTAAAGACAAAAGATTAGCTGAGACACGAAGGACCCCAAGTCCTTCAAGCCAGTATTAAAAACAGTACAAAGTCTAGTAGCCCGTGAAAGAAGAAAATTCTCCAGTGGAACCCCGTCAAAAAAATAAGATAAGTAACTTTGGGACATTTTCCCTTTACACCTAAATTTTGTTTACTACTCTCTCTCTCTCTCAATTTGAAAAAGGATAAAGCCAAGAAAAGACATTCATATTCATGGACTATCCAATTATATGTTTTTGACACTTTGAACGTATATATATATATAACCGTAGTAAAGAACCTATGTATTTTCATTTTACCATGTGGTCTATGTTGTTATTTCATGCTTTCTTTCCAGCTTCTATTCGCCTTATGTTATCTTGCTTAGAATTGTCCTATTAATTCCTAAAGTATCACACGGGAAACCGGAGTTGCCGACTGCAACAATATTAATATTATTACGACAAAAACCTATAGGCTCGTAATCTTCTATTGTCTCGGGGAAAGAAGAAAGCGGCCTGGTGGGTGTGTGATAGTGTGAAATTTTGGAACCCCTTGCCAGCGGCGGTCAGTCTGGTCCTAAATTATTCCCTCACGTAATATGCCAGTTCTTATCTGCCTGAGAAAAGAACTCTGAACAGGACTTATTCTGTAGGGGATCAAGTGCCAACCTGCCCCGTCTTCACACGTGCAAAAACAAAGTCCCGTAGTGGGATTTTAGACAATTTGCCGTCACAATATGGTCGTGGTTTAATGAATAACACTATGTACGAGGATCATTAAATAAGTTTCCAGACTTTTTTCGTATGGGCATTTTTATTGATAGTACACACATGAAACTCTAGTTTCCTTCGAAGTAATCTCCTCCGGCTGTAATGCATTTGTTGTAACGTTCCAATAACTTCTGGAAGGCCCCATGCAAGTCCTATTGTGTGAGCGTGTCATTGACCTTCGTCACAGCCTCTTTCATCTCCTCAATTGTCTCATAACGACAGCCTGTGAGCTTAGGGATTAACCAAACGTCACAGGGAGCAATATCTGGACTATAGGGAAGATGGGAAACTGCCTTGATGCCCATCTTAGTCAAATAGTCTGTGACAAGGATGGAGTTGTATACTGGTGTATTGTCCCGGTTGAAATGCCACTGACCCGATTTGAGGAGTGCTGGCCTCGAATCTCTTACTGAACTCCCTTAAAACCTCAACATAGTAACCCTAACCCTAACCCTTTGACTAATCAACTCTGGTGTATTGACTTCCTTACTCCTCCCACACCTCTCATCATCCCTCACAGATTCCTTGGCTTCCTTGAATCTCTTATGCCACCCAAAAAGTGATGCTCGATTCATGCAAGATGGTCGAAAAGTAGTCCAAAGCATTCCATACATTTCTGTGGCATCTTTTCAAAATTTAGTATAGAATTTTATAGCATATCGTTCTTCTAAAGTGTAAGATTCCATTGTTGAAATTCACCAGCCGTGACTATCAGGGGTATTCCAATTGCTGCTGTAGATTTTCATTTACACCTGACATAATAAAAATTGGTCAGTCATCTCATAAGATGCATAGTAATAACATACTGAATTTTAAGAGTATACGACAATCTTAAATGCCTGCACAAAAAAGTATGGAAACTTATTAAATGCACCATGTATTTTTTGAATTCTCATAAAACCTAAAAAAATTCACTTCTCACAATTCATAATTCTTTTCGTAACCATAGAAAGAATATACTCTAGACTCTATAACCTGTTGATAAATTTGATTTATAAAAATAGCCATACAGAGAATAAACTTTTTAAAATTACATATGGTTCGTCAATGTTCCAAGTTAATATCCAGTGATCAGCATTCACAGATTGTCAAAAGGCAAAACTTCAAATTTAAATTGGCCAGCACTAATTTTATTGTAAACGAAAGATGTATTTTTCCTGGAATGCAAAGTAAAATTGCAACATTTTTCCGCCCGGAAGTTGCCTATTATCTGTACCAAGAAATCAATCCAACGAATAATGCAACAGGAAAAAAAAAAGCAAAAGAAAAAATACAAGACTCAGAGTTTTAGTTAGTCGGTCCTCAGGTGAGCTAGTTTGCAAAACAGGATAGCTTGGGAGTGTAGAGTATTCGTTCAATGCAATTACTTCCAGGTCCTCTCTGACTCGGAGTGATATTTACTGTTAGGGTCCCATCTATCACTCAAAATGATCTCCACAAAAGGTTATTGTATTTGATCGAGCTGCGTGCCAAAAAAAAAAAAAAGATGAATGCAATTCCCTAACCTCTTGACATAAAATAACCCCAGATGGGTTGACTTGCTTTTTCAATTAATCTATCAATGTTTTTCTTTCCAGCTTATTCTCTTTTCTGTTTTCCAATGCTTATGCTCTCTTTCTTGTGGTCTACTTGAGTAAGTTGAAACGAAACCCTTCTTTATGATTTAAAAGAAGACATGTTGAATACCAGCTCACCTGACGATCGACAACGTTAAACACTGAGTCAATGTTTTTTCTTGTTTTTATTATCTTATTTTATACTTGAAATATATTCCAATATTGTTCTGGATGTTCTGTAAATATTTTACGGATTTAATAGTTTTATATATATATATATATATATATATATATATATATATATATATAAATGTGTATAGATGATAAAAAACAATGTCTTCAGAGGATGATTTTATTTGCAGAAATTTTTGTCAACGTTTAATGTTTCAGTTTCAGACCTTTAACAGGGCGATTTTGTAGCTAAATGAAACGAAAAAGATTAGAAAGTTTTAAAATTTCACTTCCGCTGGTAGCGCTCTGTTTCGAATTTGTATCATGCAACTTGTGTTCTCAAATTTTTGTCGAAAAATCCATATCATATCATATCTATCTATCTATCTATCTTATTTAGTTCGTTTCTATCTATAATTAACATTCCATGATATATCTAGCCATCTTTATCATTTTTGATCTTCTTTCTATCTCTTTTTTATTCAACTAACTGTTTTTTTTTCATCTATCTTTCTAAATGTAGATAAACAGTAACGCCGAATTATTTTTGATAGCGATTTTGTAAATTTTCTGCCCCAATCTGACCAAATAAGGAGATACATTGAAAAACCTGGTGTCTGAGAGAATTTGATTTTTCATCTCTATAAACTTACATACTGTCGGATTTATTTCCAGTTTTTCCAATATATATATATATATATATATATATATATATATATATACTAAAATACTTGTTATATCTGTGTTTGATTGGAACTCACCAAAATTGACACATGATAGCGAGATTTTCTTTAGAGCAATACACTTAAATGCATTCAAGCCTTCACCAAGGGCATTAGCACGAAGTGAAATACAAAGAGCCTCATCGACGGGTCATTGTAAGCGGGTTTTAAAAGAAATTATATTTGTCTTAAACCATAACACCGAAAAAGTGGCACATCGTAGCTAGATTTCTATTAGAGAATTACATAGAATATTACATATATATATATATATATATATATAACTTTCATCTGCAAGTGTTGTGAGAGCATGGATGTGCACACATATGTGTAGATCTGGTTAAGATTGTTATTCATATGTGCAGTTGCCAACAAAAATTATACGAGGAAAAGAATTGACCGGTTAAATTTTACACCAGTGTTACCGTTGGAGTAACTAGAAGGAGAATAAACGTAACGTTGAACTGATTTTGGGACTGAAGATACCGGATTTGAATTCAGAACGGTATTTTTCTTAAACTGGACGCCCAACAAGGCTTGAGTATCCACTCTATGCAGTTATTTTATCTATATCTGTAAAAAGAAGAGGTAGAATTAGTGTTAAGTGAACGCAAACAGCCACGACTAAAATTTGAACCCACTTCGCTGTTTCTATTTCTGCGTCGAAATGTATAATGCCAAGTATACCTCAGTTCACGCACAATCACCAACACTTGTTTGTTTCGAACACAGCAGTAATAATTTAAACGATTAATAATAAAAACGATACATATAATATAAACGCCAACTAACTTTTCACCTAATTCTGGATCACCCCGTATATAAGTGTAAATATGTGCATATTCATATGTTATATTTTGACCCTCGACCCGGCCCAAAAATACTATTCCAAGGTGATACACCGGAAGGAAGTGACACATTCCAACGGCCAGTAATCGAAAGAGATCGCGTGGGCGGATTAAGGCTTATGATATGGGAAAAGGTGAAGGTCCCATTCTGCCATTACAGTCATGCACCGGAAGAGAGTAACCTCTGAACTGCATGACAGTTATTTCTGCTTGATGACGATTAAACATTCGATTTCAAAGATCCAGTAGGTGATCGTGTGGGCGTTGAGTTATTATTTAACTCAGTTGAGTTTGGGTCCCCGATGCAGTTGCCAGCAGACTCCCAGAGGGTTAGAGACGAGGTGTGGTAGGGAAAGCCACACCCGACCGAGGGGGACCTCGGAAACCCCCGATGCAGTTGCCAGCAGACTCCCAGAGGGTTAGAGACGAGATGTGGTAGGGAAGGCCACACCAGACCGAGGGGGTCCTCGGAAACCCCCGATGGAGTTGACCCCAACATCAGGAGAACAATAAAGACACAACGTGACGGTCATAACAGTGGGGTCAAAATATGAAGTTTATGTTCGGTCTCCGGCATCCTCTCACATGCTAACCTTTCGAACCCTTGCAATAAAGAAATAGGTAAATATGTTGTTAAGAAGCTTCCTGCGTTTTCCTTCACGTGTCTTCCTTCATGCGTTTTTATCATGCGTCCTTCATTCCTGCGTCTGTCTTTGATGTTGTGTCATTGTGATGCTGAATGAACGTGTAAATAACTATATAACACATATACTTAGATATGTACCTATATTTACCCTAAACGTCCACACGAGCAGAATGTGATAGAAGTTTAATTGAATGCTTAGTTTAGCAGGTTTGAATTATTTGTTTTCATTCTACTAGACTAGTTGTAATATAGTTAAAGCGCTAAATTTTTCCGACTGTTTACTCCTTGATAAAGAACTAATAGTTGAATCCATACCTTTCCCAAGATTATTGAATCTATGTGAAATGCAAAGTGTCATAACCAGGATTTGAACTCTGGTCGTCGTGTCCATTTCTAATAACGGTATACATCACACCACGAACGCCTCCAATGCATATATATATATATATATATATATATATATAGTAGCGGTCATAAGTTAAGGAACGGAACAACAACAAATAATCAAATAATTTTTACTTAAAAAAATTTGCAGGTACATTTACGGAATTTTACCAAAATATACTCGAAACAGATATGTATTCATTACGTATAAAGTTGTCCAATTTTTTTTACAGTAAATTAATAGCGAATAACCCCACTACCAAATATACCTTTTGCTGTGGTCAAAATTTAAGAAACGGTGTTGAATTATAGTAATTTAGGTAATTTCTAAACAATTTAATGGCTAATTTAGATTTATAGTCAACTGTCATGCATTGTTGAAACTATTTTAAGCAAGATGGAGGCGAAAGCACGTAATTGTTCAACTCGAGAAGAAAAAAACTCATTTTAGCAAATCATGAGAAAGGCAAATCGCATTCTGAGATTACTGGTATCATACGACGGTCAAAAAGCGTTGTTTATAGTGTAATCAGTAGATTTAAGGCTGACAATACACTTGAACCAAAACCGAGAACTCTGGAGGGCCTCCTATGATAACGAAACGTGAAGATCGGTTGATTGTTAAACTGTCTTTATCAGACCGTTTCCATACAGCAACGTTTATTTCTCGTGCATTTTGTGAGCAAAAAGGAAAACTAATCTCTAGAAAAACTGTTTCTCGTCGGTTAAATAAGAAAAAATAGTGACTCGGATTCCATGTTACAAGCCTTTTTCAAAGAAAAAAAAAAAAGGTTCGTCTTGACTTCGCCACAGAGCATATTGTGTTGACAGAGGAACAATGGAATATGATACCCTTTACTGATGAATCCCAATTCAACTTGTTTGGATCTGGTGGTAAGATGTTTGTTAAACGTAAAAATGGGGAACTCTTATCTCCTCAATGCGTTTAGAAAACTGTAAAATTAGGAGGGGAAGCGTAATGGTGTTGGGGAGGATTTCTTTAGCGGGAGTCGGACCCATTGTTCATGGTAATATTAATGCCAGTGTTTATAAAAATACTTCTACACCAGCATGCTCTTCCTCATTTACGCAAAGGGACAGTTCAAACTCCAATATTTATGCAAGACAACCTAAAACTGTGTTAAGTCAGACCTGACCGATAAAATGAAACACAGTTTCTGCTAGGCAGCGGTCGTGTCGATACTGCTCTATGGATGCACAACATGGACGCTAACAAAACGGATGGAGAAAAAGCTTGGTCGTAACAACACAAGAATGCTGCGAGCAGTATTGAACAGGTCCTGGTGGTAGCAAACCACAAAGCAGCAGTTATACGGCCACCTACCACCCATCACGAAAACTATCAAAATTAGACGAACCAGGTATGCGGGACACTGCTGGAGAACCAGGGACGGGCCCATAAGTGATGTACCCTTGTGGACCTCTTCACAGGGACGAGCAAAGGCAGGGCGACCAGCTCGAACCTACAAACAGCAGCTCTGTGTAGCCCTGAAAACCTGCTGGAAGCGATGAACGAGGGAGAGGGTCAGTGATATCCGTGCTGATGCCACGACAAGATGATGAGATGATGATGGGGTTTTCTGAAAGGAGAATGTAAAAGTACACTATTAACTTTTGTAAGAAGTTAATTATCTCATGTGGTCAAAAATGCAATGAGGTAATCCAATGCTAAGGAAAATTTACTTAATATTGAAGTTTACTTTTGTTTATATATTGATCTAACAAGAATTTATGATACGTTCCTTAACTTTTGACCTGGGCAAAGTGTATGTTTTTTTTTCTTCAGTTGACTATTAATTTACTGTAAAAGAACATTTAAAAAGCTTTTTCATGCAATAAATGCATATGTGTTCAAAGTATATTTTGTAAAAAATTCATAAACGTACATGCAGTCTTTTTCAAGTAAAAATCATTTAAATATTTGTTGTTGTTCTGTTCCTTAAATTATAGTCGCTAGTATATATATATATATATATATATATACAGAGAGAGAGGGAGAGAAAGAAATACAGAGACAGAGACAGACTGACAGAGACAGAAACAGAGAGAGTCAGAGAGATAGTGTGCTTGCATGTGCATTAATAGGAGAGATAAAATAGAAAATAATGAAAAATAAGAGTATATATATATATATATATATATATATATATATATATATATATACGAGATAGATAAATAGACTGAAAGAACAACAAATCCATTATCATATTAAATCGAGCAAAGATATGCGTATAGATGTGATTAAAATAATAACCCTACAGCATAAAGACTAGCAAAAACGATGGGGATGAAGGATATATAAAAATAGTTTGGTATAAGGCAATAAAAATCAAACAAATGCACTTGCCCCTCACCCTCCGCACACACACACACACTCACACACGCGTATATATATATATGTGTGTGTGTGTGTGTGTGTGTGTGTGTGTGTGTGAGTGTAACAGGGCGCTTATATATATATATATATATATATATATATACTCAGCTGAATATAAATGGATTAAAAAGAAGAAAAAAAAAAAGAAGTAAAAACGTGTCTCTGGTCTTTGAAGACCATTTGGCGGTCATGTTTATCAAAGTTTGTCGCGTCATCAATCAAGTTTTTGGTGGTTGTTATTTCTGTTCAGTGGCAAGGATCGAGATCAAAATGAAAAAAAAAAGAGTAAAGAATGAAGAGAGAGAGAGAGAGAGAAGACTTTCCATTTGTCAAATGCTTACATGAAATCATAAACATTTTTCTTTGCGCATTGCAACTGCTTGCAGCTGTAGTTTCGTGGTTAAAGAGAAACTCTTCGACATCCAAAATTGCCTCGGTTAGTTGTCTCGGCTTCTGAGGAGTTGCAAGGTGATACTAATAGAATACCCCAACTTTCTGGTATCTGAATTGTAATTAGTAGACGTCGCCATGATGGTAAGCCTTCTTCCTTTCCTCTTATCTATCTATCTATCTATCTATCTTGAGTGATTTTCTCGTATTTGAATTTTAATTAGTAGACGTCACAATGATGCTAAACCTTCTTTCTTTCCTCTTATCTATCTATTTATCTGCGTGTTTCCCGGGCGTGTATGCGTACTCTTTGGTATTTTTTCTTATATCTAGAAAAACACAATGAATATTGGTTTGGTTTGGTTTCTTTGTTTAATGGCATATCAACCTTTGTAGGTTATTTAATGCCAAAGCCATTCTCCTCGAAGAACAGTAGTAGTAGTAGTATTTAACCCATAGCTGGCAGGATAAGGGGGTTCATACCTTTCCCAAGGGTATTTGTCTGAATTACGAACTCGCTTACAACGATTCCGCAGTCCATCACTTTCACCATTACACCACGAGGACACCCCCACAATGAATATTAAATGCGATATATATTTGGTATTACGTATCATCCATTGAAATTTTATTATAATTACTATAAATCCCTTTTTTATGAAGAATAACTCTAAACTTCCATTTTAAATTGACAATTAAAAAAGTCTATCTATCTATCTATCTATCTATCTATCTATCTCAGTCCGCTATTCTGATAATTTAATTCTTTCAGTTTGTTAGTATCTGTCCTTCATTATCAGTTGGAGAATAACAACTCGTTGTAGCTGCAAAACTACATAGAAGACATTAAAATTAGAGCCACAGGTCACCATGTGCAAATAAATACTTATTCAATCGGTGAGACCAAATAACCGCTACCATGATCGGCCCTTTGGATAGCGGATGTACGAAACATCTCAGGAGGTATAATTGGTAAATCAGGAGTCAAAGATTTTATCAACAAAATTCTGGCAAAGTAAAATTATGTGGTTATTTGTTAATTGGCTAGAGCTAGTAACGTGATATTTTAGGGATTTAGTTTGATTCAACTGGAAGTGATGCTTGAAGAGAACAGTCAAGTTGTGTGGAACGTAAGTGATTCTACCTCTGTTGCGTTGCAGGGTCTCGATGAAAGTTGCCAGAGATGAAGGGACAACTATGATGGAAACATGGTCACAGAAAAAATACCACTCTCTTTTTTACAGTATTTTAATCTTGGAACTAGCAAATTGTTGCATATTGAACCAGCCATCAATCAGTGATTTCTCTGAACAAAGGTCACCTGTGGAAATAAGCAGAAGCAGTCAAGTGGTCGATCGGAAATCGTGGGCGTTATGAAATGATAAATGCAGATACCAACGTGAGGGTCGGAGTCAGAGTGAGTCTTGAGTCAGTGCAAGCTTTCAGTCACAGAGAGCGCCCCGTGGGAGTAGCGGCTAACAACAGCCTCCAGTTGAGTGCTTTTCGGCTGAGAAGCGGAAGAAGTGCTAAGCGGGATTTTGACGATTACACAGCATGGTATGGACAGAATCTAGTTGGAGCATAAGAAAAATTCCCAATGGATCACAAAATGGTATCATTTTGTGATCTCTTAAAATTTTTCTCTCAAGCATAATTCCCAATGGATCACCTTTCCCGCCCCGTCACACCTACTTTTGCAATCCTTCAACGCTAATTTGCTGCATTCGCTTATCATGTGATTAAACATTTTATTTCCCTCTTCACATCATCTGCACTTGCTATTTTGTTTCGTATCAATTTTTAGCTTTCATTAGCTTTTTTAGCCTTATTACATTATTTTGCTCTGCTATTAAACTCATATTCATTGCAGCCAAGAGTTACAATGCTTTTCTACGCAACCGCATCGAGCCCAAAATTGAGAAGATACTTATTAAGAACCAAAATGGATTTCGGATAAATCGATCCATGATATCACAAATTTTGACTATCCGTCGAATTCTTGAAGGTGTACATACAAACACCTAGAGGCCACAATATTATTCGTCGACTTCCCCACGGCCTTTATCTACATACACAGGGGGAAGATGGAGCAAATAATACTCACCTACGGCCTAACCAAAGAAACCGTTGATGATGCTATATAAAAACACGAAAGTTGAAGTCCGCCCCTCCCAGGATGGAGACACAGACTACTTCGACATTGTAGCAGGTGTGCTGGAAGGAGATACATTTGCTCAATACCTGCGTATCATCTGCCTAGATTACGTGCTTAGAACGTCTATTCATAAAATGAAAGAAAACGGTTTCAAGCTGACAAAGGAAGGAAGTAGAAGATACTCCGCACAAGCAATTACGGACGCGGACTACGCTGATGACATAGTGCTTCTGGCAAATACACCCGCCCAAGCCGAAACCCTGCTACATAGTATGGAATGAGCAGCTGCTGGCATAGACCTTTTATTCAAATAGGTGACTTCTCCACACTAAATGGTTATTCTCTGAAACTAGTGGACAAGTTCTTCTACCTAGGAAGCAGTGTCTCATCAACACCGAGATAGACATCAATACGCGACTAGCAAAGGAATAGACATTTATCTATAGGCTATCAGTCATATAGAAGTCAGACCTGACCGATAAAATAAAACAATTTTTCCAAGCAGCGGTCGTGTCGATAATGCTATATGGATGCAATGCACTACATGAACGCTAACAAAACGTATGGAGAAAAACTTGACAGCAATTACAAAAGAATGCTGCGAAAAAGTCCTGAAAGCAGCACCCAACAAAGCAGCAGCTGTACGGTCACCTACAACTCATCACGAAAACTATCCAAGTTAGACGAACCAGACATGCGGGACACTGCTTGAGAAGTGAGGACGAACTCATAAGTGGCATGCTCCTATGGACCCCTTCACATGGACGAGCACAGAGAGGATGATCAGCTTGAACCTATATACAACAGCTCTGCCGATACAGGATGTAACCTTGAATACCTACCGGAGCGATGGACGATAGAGACCCTATTTACCAACCCCTCCGCTCGGGCAGGATATGACACAAGGTCAATTTTTAAGCGGAGTTTAACAGGTTTGAATTAAGAGTTTTCCTTCTCCTAGACTAGATGCCTCACCAAGGCTGAAGAAATCAGTCTGTCCAACTATTTACCCATAGCTGGAGGGAGAATGATTGGATTCATACCTTTCCTAAGGGTATTAGTACTATGTGAAATGCAATAAGTCTCGTCCAGGATTTGATGTCGAGTCGCCGTGTCCACTTCCTACGACGATAACCATTAAACCATGATAGAGACGGGGGGCGAGAGAGGGTCAGGGAGATTCGTGTTGGTGGCGCCACATGATGATAATGATGATGATGATGACTATAAAGGATGCAATTTCTCTTTTGAGGCTATCCTATTTTAACCATGTCCTTATTTTCTTGTGTGCAATATTTCCGGTGTGTTGTTTGAATTATCAATAGAGTTGCTTTTCTTCACATTTCTATTTACTAATGTTTGTGGTTTTTACGTTAATTCTTATGTTGTTACTGACAGCTGTAATTAGCATTTCTGTGCTTTTTAAGTGCATTTCTCGAGTCTTTGAATTGATGCATATACGCAATCCTCAGTAAAAGCGAGTCTTCCTCCTCCTCCTCCTTTTCGTGGCATACATAGTCTCTCTGTGGGGCGCCTCGGGTAGCATAATGGTTAGCAAGGTAGACTAGCAAACCTACACGGGAGAGTTCGAGTCTCATTGGGTGCCCCATTCATATGGCCCTGTGCCACATCTAAGCAAAAAGCTTAGTAAATTACTACATAGTCTCTTTGTGTCATCTCTTGGGTGTAAGGTCTGGTGCCTAATCATCGATCTTCTTGTTCTTTGGTTCGTTCGTTTGAGTGCCTCTTTTGATCATTTTAAAAACCTTCCGGAGTATCATACCACAGGCCCTGCCCATGTATTCATTCATTTGTTGTGATTTCTGCGGCAGATCTTGGTTTCCAGAAGATTACTTGTTCTTCTTAGGTACCATTTCTTCATTTTTCTCTCTCATCTTTCTTTGTCTAATGGTGTCCACTTCTTATATTGCCATGTACTTTTAATTTTCTTTCTCTCTAGTCGTTCCAATCTTTTCCTGATTTGGCATTTCTACATCTTTCGTTGTTTTTCCCCACTTTTCATTATCAGCATGGTAAACTTCTCAATAGTAAATTTCCTTCCTAAACCCAGATTGCATTTACATAAATCAAATTCTATTAAGTAATTTATCTGATAGTTTCCACAAAAGCCCTTTTAATTTCTTTTTCTTTTCTGATATAAAATATTTTTATACTATTGCTTTTTTGAAAATCTGATAAGTTCATTTGTTCCTAAAATATAACTCTATAAGCAAAAAAATCGAATTGGTTACAACTTTTAGTTTTTGGAATCTATTTCGACAATAAATTTCCCGTTCGAATTTATTGAAGGGAAAATGGCGAATATCCAAGTAATCGAATAATCGAAAGTCGATTTTTTATCATCTGTCTGAATTTAATGTGTATTATATTGGTTGTGATTTTCGGGCTGTTGTCCTCATCTTTATTGTTGTTAGTTAAAACATAACGTTTCGGCCGCTGTATCCTCCGGCTTTCCTCATGTGTCCCTTATTTATTTGGGCATTGAAATGATTCAAGCTTTAAAAATGACTCCCCAGGTTGAATCATTTCTCTGCCCAGATAAACAACGGACACCAGAAGAAGTCCAGAGGATACAGCGGCTGAAACGTCGTGTTTCAACTAACAACCATAAAGATGTCGATTTTTAAGTCTATAAGACGTACATTTTCCCATGGAAAATAGACAACTCCTAAATTAGACAAACTATGGGAGAGTGCAATGTTTATGTGACACCCTGTGTTACCCTTATGAATCCACCGTTAGACGAGATTCTAACATGTTTCGAAAAAATGCCGTCCCCACACGAGAAAAAAAGTTAAATATATTCTCGCGGTAAGAGGTACATAGACATACAAAATTATCAGCTATATTTTAAAATAAAATGTCTATTTGAAGTTTGATTCTTGTGATTAAGAAACAAGTTATTGGTGATTACATTTAATCCAGGAAAAGGAGTAGCGCCCTCCCCTACACCTCGATGTTGTAGCTATTGAAAACGGATCCTTCGGGTCGTCCTCAGCTACGGTCGCCAACATTTTTACATAAACAAAGAAAAACATTTAGTAAAAAAATAAACATTTTTTTTTAGTTTAGTGTGGTTTGGTTTGGTTTTATGGCATATCAACCATTGTTGGTTATTTAATTCGAAATTCGGTTTATACTTATATATTAGATATATATGATTTGTAAACATAAGTCATCAAAGTTAAATTGTTCTATATATCACAAACAATTCAATTAAACACCAGTCATTTGTTTACACACAATTAAAAGGGGGTGTCATCGTGGTGTAATGGTTAAAGCGTAGTACGTGAGTTCGTACTCCAGTGGCGCTATTATGTTCACTTTCGTGCAAATACTCTTGGGAAAGGTATGAACCCACTTATCCTCCCAGCTATGGGTTAAACAGTACCACAACTGTTCTTCTAGGAGAATGGCTTTGGCATTAAATAACATAAAAAGAGTTGATATGCCATTAAAACAAAGAAACCCAAACCCAATCAACAAAGTTAAATTGTTCTATATATCACAAACAATTCAATTAAACACCAGTCATTTGTTTACAGACAATTAAAAGATCAAGTGGTTCTATTTTAAACGAGTTATTTGAGCATATGTCATTAATTTGCATTCCGTTTAAATGTTAAACAGTTCTGTTTGATCCATTGATAGGACGTTGTCAGGTGTTACCACTCTGGGCCAGCGTGAACCAGGGAGCGATAGCAATGAAGGAGTGCTCTTCATTCCCCAAAGCTCTACCATTACTGGAGCCTCACCATCAAATTGTTTAGTGTCAAATCCAGTACACTCCTTGGGGATCTATCCCTCAGAAAAGATGCAGTCAGTCTATTCTACAGCCCCAGTCGACTGGGCTAGAATAACTTTTAGTAAAGCCAATGGGTTTTATTCATAAGATAATGTACTGCTCAAGTGCTTACAGTTCTGTTTACTCTGCCACGCTGACGAATGGCGTGTTAGTAGAGAGGTTTAGATTAAGAGTTTTCGTAATAAACTGGTATCCCTTGCCAAAGTAAGAGGATCCAGCCCTCCATATTACCAAACTATCGATGGGTGGAGAAGCAATGGTTCCTATATTTCCCATCAGAAAGGAGTGAAATGCAAACAGCCCTGTTCGGGATTTTTAACATGATCCTGTCATCGAATTGTTATCCATAGCACCTCATGTGTATGCCTTCAAATCTGGAGATTCGGAAAATCGTGGTAATTCAAACGAATCATGTGTTAACTGAGAGAAGAGTTTTCTTTCCTTCGTGATGAATCAAATCTACGGAATGCTGTATAGAAGAGTTATTGTATGAAATAAATTTAAGTTTGTTATCGCATCGAACTGTAACTCTTAGATAAAAATAACTAGATGATGAGTGCTATTATGAACAAATCTCGGAATGTTTTTTCGTTGCTTGGTGTTCATCGTTCGTTCGTCAGTGCTTAAAGCTGAATAAACTAAAAAAAGAGATGTAAAAAAAAAAAAAAATTAAGTGAAGATAAAAAAACTTAAAAAAAGAAAACAACAGCAACAAAAAAATGCATTTGTTACAGAAAGTTAAAATTACAGTTATATACTCCAAGATATCATGTTAGATTATCACTCTTTCGTCCTTACCCATTTCCGCTACTTTTCAGACAACCTAGTATATATATATATATGAAAGTAAATATGGATCAAAATCCATATTTACTTTCAAAATGTCCTTTCGGAAAAATAAGTACCAAATACATGCTTACACGACATCTAACATGGATGACTTCAAAATTATCTGTATATATGAAAACTTTCCTATCTTTGTCTATTTCTTTGAAAGACGGGAAGATTTTTCTCGTCTCTTGAAAAAATCCAACATTTTCAAATATCTTTCCCCGTGACAAACACGTTCTTAATACTTTTGAATTAAGAACGCTATGTACACGTTTGTATCTTTTCGTTGTATACATTTTATTTGCTCCTGTTATTTCGACAAGCATCCATCGCTGTGTGAACAATTTTCCTGATATCAAAGCCCTGATGATGGTTATTGAAACCGAAACGTTTAACGTCGACTTAACATCACAATAAATTCACCAACTTATATTATTCTGTTTTTATGCTTTCTTCATATATATATATATATATATATATATGTATGTATGTATGTATGATATATACATGCATAATTCCGTTTATATATATATATATATATATATATATGACTGAATGTATGGGTATATTCAGAAAGAACCTGAGGACAAAATTTGAAAGACTACAAAGGCAAAAATTGCAGTTGCCTGAGAAATCACATCGACAAATCATTTATGCACATGCAAAATTTACACTAAAGGATAACTGTATCTTTGTTGTTCTGATGTGCATTCACAACTGAACGTGTTAATATATCTATTGACCATTTTGGGTTTCATGTTTTATTTTTTGCATTCCATTTTTCTCCTTTCACTTTTTCACAATCTGGTTTTCGTTTTTTTTAAATTTTTTCAAAAACTTTTTGGTCCATTTTTATACATTCTTCTTTTTCCTTTCGTTTTTTCTTTGAATTTGACTTTTCTCCTTTTTTTCTTCTTTTCAGAAATTCTTTCTTTCTTTCTTTCTCTCTGTCGGTCGTGCTTTTTTCTCTGCATCTTTTAATTTCTTATATTGCTTTTTTGTTTACTAGTTTGTTTCCATAAATTCTCTCTCTCTCTCTCTCTCTCTCTCTCTCTCTTTTTCTTTCTCAATTTTACTCTTTTTGTCATCATGCATTGCCTTGACTTTTTTGTTTTTCTTTTTTTCTTTTCAAACATTCTTTCTTTCTTTCTTTCTTTCTTTCTTTCTTTCTTTTCATATATTACTTTTGTTTGTTTGTTTGATAGCTTATTTGCTTGTCTGTTTCAGTCTTTCACGTCATACATTGCTTCTTTCTTTCTTTCTTTCTTTCTTTCTTTCTTTCTTTCTTTCTTTGTTTTCGTCTTTTTGTCTTCATGCATTGCTTTCTTTTCCTTTTTTCTCTTTTCTGTCTTCTCTTTTCTTCAATGGATTGATTTATTTATTTCTTTCTTTCTATTTTCCCTTCTATAATTGTAATGGCACATTAACTTCCGTGGGCTATTTAATGCCAAAGCCTTTTTTTGTAAGCTGATCATGGTGGCACTTTTTAACCCATATTTACAGCGATAGAGGAGTTTATACATTTCCAAAGGTACTCGTCTGAAAATGAACATAAGAACGCTATTGGAAGTTGAACTCTCTTACTATGTTGGCGATTGGTAATTGATTGATCGATTGATTGATTGAATCTGTCTATGGTTATTTTTGAGAAATTGTTCTCAACTTGTGTTATACTTAGTTATATATCAAGTATTCCTATCACAAGCAAAATGGGGTGTCCTCGTGGTGTAATGGTTAAAGCGATGGACTGCGGGATCGTAGTAAGCGAGTTCGAACTCTAGTAGCACAATTATATTCACTTTCGGACAAATACCCTTGGAAAGGTATGAACCTCCTTATCCTCCCAGCTATGGGTTAAATAGAACCACTACTGTTCTTCTAGAAGGATAGTTTTGGCATTGAATAACCTAAAAAGGTTGTTGTGTCATTTGGCAAAGTACCCTAACCTAACCTAACATATCACATACAAATAATTTTCAAACTGATCTATTTGACTCATTGATGGGACTTGGACAGGTATTACCACTCTGACTCAAAGTGTACCTGCGATTATTCCACATTCCTCAGAACAGCAACCTTATCATCAGATGCCTTTTAATATCATACTCCAGACACTCCTTTACGGGAGTCTTAACCCCTTTTGTATGCAAAGCTCCGCCGGCAGAACGGCTTTAATTCTTTCAATGTATTTCATTCTTCAAAATACTTTTCATTTAGCAATCTTTCCTTTCAACTAAAATTTTACTACGCATGTTGATATGCTTGACAGTCGAGATGAGCTAACCATTGCAAAGATTACGAATGGAAACTTTTCCTATAAAAAAAATGAGTGGTCATGATATAGCCCTGTTGGCTAAGGCTGTAGAAAACGCCGACTGCACATTTACAGAGAAGTAAAACCCTCTAAAATATTCTGGGTATGACGCTAAACAATTTGATTGTGAGGCTTTAATTTTTTTAACAAATGTGAAGTACCCCTTCACAGCAATTACTCCCGGATCTACTCCGACTTTGTGTGGTAGTACTTCTTCGGGGCCCCATCTATAACTCAAATCCTAGTATTCTATTATTTGCTCAACTGGAAACTTTTAAAGAGTTCAAAAAGTATAATTACAAGATTTGGTAGCGCTACTTTAAAACCTGATCTCATCTGTAGAGGACCAACAAACTTTAAACAATCATCTATTCTAATTGAGAATGGAAAAAATTTAAGTTACTTAAAGGGATCATAAATTCAGCCATACCACTTTCTTGTAGCAGCCAAATCACAAACATAAAACAAAGCTATCTTTATAAAGTGCTTATTAAGTAGACGCTGTTCCGATGTATTTATTGTATAGCTAGCTAGCAAGATAGATAGATAGATAGATATGAAATCAATGATATTTGACAAATATCTTCTCAAATCCATATTTGTATGTTGTAACTTTCCTATTACCGCGCCCATGAAAGTTTCAAGACGTTTAGACCTGATATGTTTTTAAATAGAAAATAAGTTTTTTTGGATGGAACAAAAATTTCCCCAAATTAATTGATAAGAGGAAATTTACAGACATTTATCAACTACTAATATCAACTGATACGAGTATTATCTTGGGATGTAAAGTCGAGTTCACCATTTGAGGATGATTGTTTCAAGGATAAATGTTTCAAGGATTAATGTTTCAAGGATGAATGTTTCAAGGATGAATGTTTCAAGGATTAATATTTCAAGGATGATTGTTACCAAGTAGAATAAAATGACAAAAGAAGTTTAGAGTTCAAAATTTGGGAACGTTGTCATTTATCGCCATAAATTGCACGAATAAAAACTAGTAAATTGTTTTAATCTTCAATATCTTATAAGTTGAGAAAAAATGTAATAGCAAAAAACTTCTTAAAAAGTCGCAACTTGGGTTTTTGGAAATTATCTAAGTAGATGTCTAATTTGTATCATTATATAAAAAGTAAGCTCATTCATTGGGGGCTGTAGAGTACACCGACTGCATCTTTGCAGATGGGTAAGACCCCCCCAACTCACGAGTATCTAGGATATGGAGCTGTAATATCTGATCGTAAGGCTTCTGTCTTGGAGCTTTTGGGAATATTGAGTAGATCTTAATTGCCTTTGCTTCTGGGTCAGTATAACCCGGAGTAGTAGTACTTGATCGGGTCCCATCAATGAGTCAAAGAGAATTATTTGACCATTTAACACATTACCACAGTATATTTTATTTTTGAAAAAAAAATTGATTTAAAATAGTACAGAAAGCTAACTTAATGAATTGATGACTTTTAAATATTTAAGTTTCAAGATTATCAAAGTTTTATTAGTAAAATATTAAAAATGATAAAGTAAAATTTTTAAAAATTAATGAAGTAAACAAATAGAAATAATGAATTAATAATAAAGTAAATATATATAATTCCATTTCCGTTTAATGAAACCTGGTTTTCTTTTTTTTTTTTTTTTTTGTAAACCATCTACAAGTTGGCCAGTTGTGTAAAAATTCCAAGAGGGATAGGAGCCTTCTGTCACGTCTGAAAGTGACACAATGTTCAACGAGCGAGATCGGAGATGCGCCGCCGTACAACTCTACCAATCCAACAGTACCATTGCCAGGCTTGGCTTCCGAAGGAGTACTACGACTTTGTACCCTTCTCTAACTGGCCTCCATCCTCCCCCGACATGAACCCACTGGATTATTTCGTTTGGTCATACGTCGAGAACATCACCAACATGACCTCCCACAACACCAAAGCCAGCCTGATCGCCACCACCGAGCTCCTGCCGGCGCTTGTGGAAAAGGCATGCTCCCAGTTCCGGATCCGTATGGAGGCTGTAATTAAAGCTGAAGGCGGCTATATTGAATAGATGTCAGCTCTACTACATAATCCAGTTACCTGAATTGATTTTTTTCAATAAAAATTTTCAAATAAAGCAGTAGTGTTGTTTTCTTTAGGACGACCATTTTATCGTTCCACCCTGTAGGTAGAAACTGTTCACTGTGAAATCAAATTTACAGATCCATTTAATTGACAACTGAATCTTAAATTGAATTGTTAAATTTAAAAAGCAAGAAACCATTGTCTTTTATGCAAACAAATGAGCTCTGGCTCATTTACAAATGTTACCTACGAACAATACATAATATTTGTTTAAACAGGATTTGCCATAAAACTCAATCAAACAAAATCCCATATATTTAATATATATGTATAAACAGGATTTGGCATTAAATAACCTACAAAGTTTGATATGTCATAAAAACCAACCAAACAAAATCCTATATATATATAATATATATCTATTTAAAGGATTTGGCATTAAGTAACATACAACGGTTGATATGCCATAAAACCAAACTAAAAGTCATACATATCTAATATATATGTATAAAGATGATTTGGCATTAAATAAACTAGAGCGGCTGATATGTCAAAAAACAAACCAAACCCTGTATATTCAATATATATGTATAAAGAGGATTTAACATTAAATAACTTACAAGTGTTGATATTCCATAAAACCCAACCAAGCCAAATCCTAGAAATTATATATATATATATATATATAGTCATCCACAGACAGACTTTTCAGTGTGGCTAGACACGTATAACGTTTGAAGCCGGGATCGAAACACATCTAACTTTACGTTTGACTTAGTATCACCCCGCTCGACCAACAAGTGTACCACGTTGGCTAATGGAATTATAAGGTCTTTATGGAGCAACAGCAGCAGCAACGTCCGTTTCTTTACATTTTTATATCGTATCGGCTACCAGAGTGCTCAATTCTTTCGAAAAGCTTTGCATTATGCGAGCGGCGGCCGAAAATTCCATCGCCAGAGTGCTCATCCCCCACGGGGGAGCGTATATAAATATATATATATATATATATATATATATATATATAAAGAGTATCTGGCATCAAATGACGTACAAAGGTTAATATGCCCTAAAACCCAACATTCCTCTACCATAAATAAATAAATTAGTGAAGATTCGTTTCAGCATATCAGAAAAACACAAAATAAGCGTTCAGTTTTTCATCATTCTCACATAGCAAATCGATGGGTGTAGTGTAACGGTATCTGTTGGAGGTAATGGACACGTCAAACTGAATTGTTTGAAAAAGAACTGTTTTATCAGTTTACAGTGTGTAAACAAATGACGGATATTCAAATGAATTGCTAATGATACATAGCAATACTTGGAAGCATTAAACTGAATTGTTTGAAATAGAATTGTCTGAAAATAAAACTATTGTAAACAAATGACTAATGTTTAATTGAATTTTTAGTGATACATAGCAATACTTGTAAAGCATTTTACTCTATGAAAAAAATTATTAATAGTAGATAGAATTATTCGCATTTGATTGAAATACTTGAAACTAGTTATTTGTGTAAAAAAAAAGAGCTCAGGTTGTGTAAAATGCTATCTAAAAAATGTGTTCAGAATCCTACATTCAATATATATATATATATATATATATATATAGGATTTGGCATTAGATAACCTATAAAAGTTGAACATTCATGAAGCCAAACCAAACATGTTCAACTATGGGTCTTCTTTCTGGCATTAGCTTAGGTATTTTTAACCAACATTATATATATATATTTATATATATATATATATATATATCATCATCATCATCATGTCGTGTCGCCAGCACGGATATCCTTGACCATCTCTCGCCACTTCTCCCTATCGTTCATCGCCTCCGGCAGGTCTTCTGGGTTACATCCTGTGTCCTCACATAGCTGCTGTATGTAAGTTCGGGCTGGTCGTCCTGCTTTTGCTTGGCCATATGTGGGGGTCCATAGGAGTACGTCACTTACGAGCTCGTCCTTGCTTCTCCAGCAGTGTCCGGCGTGTCTGGCTCGTCCAGCCCTGCAGCTTTCCTATTTTTAATTTTTTTAAGAACCGAGTCGAGTTCTTCTTTGGTGAAAGGCCCAAGTTTAATGTCTAATTGCTTACTGATAATTCTGGTGATCGGTTCATCCGTTATTTTCGGCGGGCTTCCAAGTAGATTTTTGAAATGCTGTTCCCACAGTTTTACTCTTTCTTGTTGGCTTGCCGCTTTCAATTATGCTTTGGCTGTGCTCTTCCTTCTACTTACTTCGTTTATTGTTTGCCAGGCTATCCTAGATTGTCTATCTTCCACCGAGTCTCTAATCTTATCTATCTGATTTTGTATGTATTCTGCCTGTTCTTTTAGATATATTCCTGCTAATTGATATTGTGCCTTTTCTAGTTTTCGGGCATTTGTGTTTGTTGGGTTCTTCCGATAGCTTTTGGAGGGAGTTTTCACGAGTGCACGTTTTTCTCTAACCGCTAACGTTTCCCAAGGGACTCTATATTTAGTTCTAAAATTTGTTGGGATACACTTTGGTGCCACCTCTTGGCGTGCTTCAATAAAATTTTCATATTCGTCATTTGGAGTAACTTTTTCTGTCTTCTCTTGTAGTGTTTCGAATCTGTTTCCTAATTCTAATGCATATTTGTCTCTAATGTCTCTGTTGTTACGTAGGGCCCAGTCATAGTGCCTAGTTGTCGCTGTTCGTGTGGCGTTTTTTCGTAGGCTTATCGCACTATTTTTCCATTTTCTGTTTATAAAGAGGTAGTCTATCTGTGCTTTACTCTTGTTCGCGTATGTGTGGGTCCATAATTTTCCCTCCTTTTTTTGAAAGTTTGTATTGAGGCATGTTAATCTATTTTCTACCATGAAATCTATTAGATGTTGTCCATTCCTGTTTGACGTGTTGTGTAGGCTGTATTTGTTGTTTCTGTTTTTCCCGATTTGTGCAGTCATATCTCTGCCAATGACTAGCAGGTTGTGTTTCGGAATGCTACGTACTAGGGAGGATAGCTCCTCGTAGAAGGTGACTAGTTCGGTTTCTTCGCTAACATTGGTAGGGTTGTAGCAGGAGATGATCGTTGCTTTGGGGTTGCCATTAAACGTTGCGGCCATCATCCTAGGTTGTATTCTCGCAATGCTATTAAGTGTTTTTAGCACTCTTGGTCCTATAAGCATTCCCACCCCTCCTACCGATGCATTGACAGAGTTTTTCCATGCCGATACAGTCACTAGCATCCATCCATTGCCAGTTTCGTGATATTTGATATCTTCGGTGTGAGTGTATCGATGTTCTTGTATACAGATTATGTCTATCTTATGTTCTACGGCTGATGCAGTTAGCTCTGGTAGTTGACCTATTCTATTTAGGGTTCTAACGTTAAATGTCGCTATCTGTATTGTTTGTTTGCATTTTAGTAGTGTTTGTTTGAGCTCTGTAGCTGATTTTTCGAACACTGAGGCCAGGGCTCCAACCTCAGCAGGACACGCTCCTTTTTTATCCGCGCGAAGAGCGATGCGGTTTATGTATGTGGTTTGAGTACGAGTCATAGTTATCTTTCGATGGCTGTTTTTATTCTCATCTATAGAAGCCACTCTTATAGATGAGCAGCAGTAGTTCCCCGATCGAACTGACAATCCTGAGCGTTAAGCCGCAAGACTCACACGTTCAGGAAATGTTAGGCATTGCGAATTCAAACACCTTCACGTACACGATGCTGCTTCCCATGTGTACGTGAAAAAAAAAAAAAAAAAATAAATAAATAAATAATAGAAAATAAAAAATAGAAAATAAAAATAGAGAATAAAAAATAGAAAATAAAAATAAAATGAAATAAAAATAAATCCTTTTACCTTAAGTTTTAACTTAGTTGAAGTCCAGGATTGACGTATATTCAAAGAAATTTTGGGGTATATTTTATCTTGTCATCCGATACAGGTCCTACCAGGTTTTTATTTTATTTTATTTTTTTTTTAAATTTTTAGTGGACGTGGAATGCTAAATTTCTAAGTTTGGCACGGTAAATTCAAACAATTGTTAAGTTGACTCGTGATAGTTGCACCTGGTAAAACAATTTAGTCGATTAGAAATAAATCAATATTCTTAGATTAAAATATAACAAAAATTCACCAGCAGATTTTACAAGTCATAAAAATCCAGTGTTATTTTTAAAAAAGAAAATTGTACTAACCTCTACCCATCGAGTCTTTCCTCACAATTGTTTATTTTTTTCTATATATCCACATATTTATAAAGCTTTTATGTCTTTCCTTATATTTATAATGCCACCTGATTCAAGAATGTTCCATTCCAAATATTTCTTTAGCGTTTGGTTTGGCCGTTTTCTTTTTTTGGGGGGGAGAGGTAATTTGTGATAACTGGGAGTGTTTGCATTTGTCGGCACAAGATTCTATACTAATTTATGCTAAATTTCTAAGTTTGGCGCGGTAAATTCAAACAATTGTTAAGTTAACTCGTGATAGTTGCACCTGGTAAAACAATTTAGTCGATTAGAAATAAATCAAGATTCTTAGTGTGTGTGTGCGTGTGTGTGTGTGACTGTTTAGGTAAATGGGTTATATATATATATATATATATATATATATATATATATATATATATATATATATAATGTTTAAAATGGTTTATATGATATCAGGATGTTTCAGAAAAATTGATATGATTATTTAATCTAAAAGCTTAACTAATCCTCGTTCCAAAGATCAAAAATATTAACAGCTGGTGTAGAAACAACAAGCCTATGCTTAATGTCTTCTTTTATATTAGGTATAGAAATTGCATTTACTGTAAAAAAATGCATTCAAACACAAAATCATGAGTTTTTTTCAACAAATGCTGTTAAAATTTGACATTATTTCAATGAGAATTGGCCGGGTTATTAGATTGCATCAACTTTTCAGAAACATCAGCTATATCAGAAATGATAACTATTTTTGTGAAACACTCATATATATATATATATATATATATATATATATATATATATATATATATATATATATATATATATATGTGCATCTTGTATGTATGTGTTTGTATGTAGATAAATGGAGAGATCTGTATGTGTGTGCATATATATATATATATATATATATACATAGACACGTACCGACAGAGAGAGACAGGGAGAGACATGGAGAGACAGAGAGAGAAAAACAGAGACAGAGACAGAGAGATAGAGAGATACATAGGCATACACACTGACATATATATGTATATATATGTACACATAAATATATAAAACTTTTTGCTTTTGCCGTCATTCTTTGTATTTTTAATTACGGTAATAATTCATGTGTTACCATGCTGCATTTTCATATGAATGCTTAAATTCTGTATATTTGAGTAAGTGCATCACTTTATGCAAGCATGCATCTATTTCTGCCTACAATCGTCAATAATTATTTTTGGATGCATTAATATATATATATAAATATATATATATATATATATATATATATAAATGTATATATATGTGTGTGTGTGTGTGTGTGTGTGTGTGTGTGTGTGTGTGTGTGTAAGTGTGTGTATGTATTTATGCATGATTGTGTTTTCATTTCTGTATTTCTGTCTTTGGTCTTTGTTCCGATGCTTTTGTGTTAGGTTGAAGCGAGCAACAATTGCATTGACATGTTTGGTAACGGAAATAGAAAGAAATTAAACAATGTTGAAAAGTGTTCAACAAAGTGTTCGGAATGACAAAAGAAGTAGAAGAAAAGTCTAAGAGGAAAAGAGTGAGACGGGGGTGATATGGAAGGACAGAATAGAAAAAGGGAAGAAAAAAGATGAAAAGATAAAGTAAAAGATAAGGAAAGAAATAAAACTATCAATAAAGCCATTGGAATTAATAATAATCTTACTAATAAAAGAAAATAGAAATAGAATATCAAATAAAGAGAGGCAATATCTGAAGAAAAATAAATAGGTTAAAAGTGTTACAAAACAAGGGGGAAGAAAATAAAAAAGAAAAAGAAAATGGAAAGGAAAAGAAGACGTTAATGAATTATATGAAATAGAAAGAAAGAAAGAAAGAAAGAAGAAGAAGAAGAAGAAGAAGAAGAAGAAGAAGAAGAAGAAGTTGTTGGTTGGTTGGTTGGTTGGTTGGTTGTTTGGTTGTTTTTTATGGTATATCAACCTTTGTAGGTTATTTAACAACAAATCCATTTTTATGCAAATTGCCATTTCTACTTGAAACAATTCAGTTTAGTATGAGCACACAGTTTAAATGTCAAAAACATTTCTATTTCAAATTATTCAGTTTATTCAAACAGTTCTAATTTAGCTAATTCAGTTTAGTATAAGTACAGATTATGTTTACACACAGTTAAATGTCAAAATGGTTCTATATATAACAATTTAGTTTAAATGCATAAAAACAGTAAATGCCGACCACTGTTTAGTTCTACTTAACCCATTGAGAGGACCCTTATCAGGTGCTACCACTCCGAGCCAGAGTGGACCCGGGAGCGATGGCGATAAAGGGGTACTCCGGATTCCCCAAATCTTCAGCATTGCTGGAACCTCACCATCAGATTGTTTAGTGTCATATCCAGAGCACTCGTTGGTGGGGGGGGTCTTACCCCTCAGCAGAGGTGAAGTCGGTGTATTCTACAGCCCTAGCCGACTGGGCAAAGAAGAAGAAGAAGAAGAAGAAGAAGAAGAAGAAGAAGAAGAAGAAGAAGAAGAAGAAGAAGAAGAAGGGGGAAAGACTATGAAAAGAAAAGAAAAAGGAAAATAATGTCAAACTAAATTACAAGAAAAGGATGGAAGATAAGATTTTGCGAGTAAGAAAGAAATATTGGCAATATATCTGAGTGCCAGAGAGAAATAGAGAAAATGTTGGTTGCTAGTTTTAATAGAAACAGAAATTTTGTAACCCAAAGAGCTGGATAACCCGATTATGGTATTTTTGGTTTAAGTCCGACATTTCAAGTGAAAGAAGAAGAAGAAGAAGAAGAAGAAGAAGAAGAAGAAGAAGAAGAAGAAGAAGAAGAAGAAGAAGGGTAAAGGCAGTGATAAAGAGAAGAGAAAAGAAGAACTGGATGTAACGAGCCAGTAAGATATATTGGCAAAATATTAGCAATAGCGATAAAATAAAACATAAATACAGTAAGAATGAAAGATTGAATGAATTTAAAAAGGGTTTCATCTGATGAGTCAAAATGATGAAACAAATGTAGAGATAAAGATCAAAGGAAAAAAATGGTGAAAAGACGGGAAAGATAAAAGATATGAAAATTCCTGAAATATGGGGAGAAAAAAGAAAGAAGAAAATAAGATAAAAGAGGATTAGAAAGTAGAAAAGAGAAAGGTGAAAGAGAAAAAAATTAAGCGAGAAAACGTAGGGAAAGATAAAGGTGGTAACGCGAGGAGAAAGAAAGAAAGAAAGAAAGAAAGAAAGAAAGAAAGAAATGAATAAAAAAGAAAAATAGAAAGAAAGATAGAAAGAAAGAAAGAAAGAAAATAGAGGAAAAGAAAGAAAGAAAGAAAATAGAGGAAAAGAAAGAAAGAAAGAAAAAAGAGGGAGAGAAATAAATAGATAAATAAATAAAGAAAGAAATGAAAAAAAATAAAAAGAAAGAAAGAAAGAAAATAGAGGAAAAGAAAGAAAGAAAGAAAGAAAGAAAATAGAGGGATAGAAATAAATAAATAAATATAGAAAGTAAGAAAGAAGGAAAGAAAAAAACGAATAAATAAGAAAGTAGAGATATATGAAGAAAGAAACCGTATAAAAAAGGAAGCAGAAAGAAACCGTATAAAAAAGGAAGCTGAAAAAAGAAAGAATAAAGAGAAAAAACAACGAAAAATAGATTAAGCAGAGAGAAAAAGAGAGATGCAGTTTGAGTTATGGAGAGAGACGAGGAACATGTAGAAAGAAAGAAAGAGTACGTGTGAAAGAGAGAAGGAAAGTGAAGTCAAGAAAAGATAAAAAGAAAGAAGAACAGATGCAGAAGAAACAAATGTCAAGTAAATCATAGAAAAAGGAACAAAAAAGAGAGTAAATGACAGGAAAAAATCGTAAGGGATTTTGAGAGAGAGAGAGAGAGAGAGAGAGAGAGAGAGAGAGAGAGAGAGGTAAGTGGAGAAAGAAGTTTGTGAAAAGGAAAAAAGTATGTAAAAATAGTAAACAATAAAATTCATGCAAAATATATTCCAAATAGATTTTTGGTGGGAGTGGAGAGAAAGGCAGTGAAACAGAGACCAATAAGCGAGTGCAAAATATTGGTTGCTACTTTTGGCGGGAAGTAAAAAAAAGCTGTAAAAAATGTGATAAAACTTTTGTGACCCAAAGAGCCGGACAACCCGATTATTATATCTTTGGTTTATGCCCGACACTTCCGGTGAAAACACAACCAGAAGGGATTATGGGAACAACATGGAAGAAAGTTCAAAGTCATCGTAACAACTTGGCACAAGTTAATTGACTCTTTGAGAGACTAAAAGCAGAAATACCACTAAAACTGGCTGACAGCCAGTTTTTTTTATGTATGATGCAACAAAAGCCTTGCTTCTGACAATATAATTTTGAGTATTGGTTGCAAATGCCCATCTATCGGATGTTCGGAATCATCGCTGCCTGTTGAAACCAATAGAGTTACTTATATGGCGTTGTGACTCAAATAAATAACTGTGGAGTCGTTATTCGCTCTAAATATATTTCTATTGCGTGGTCAGCAGCGACTATTAAGCTATTGTCGGCTGTGAAGTTGAGAACACAAAGTACTGTTCGACTTTCAGTGTTAGGACATTTCGTTGACTTATCATATTTACGAACCCCTCCGCTCGGGCAGGATATGACATAAGGTAAATTTTTAAGCGGAGTTTAACAGGTTTGAATCCAGAGTTTTCCTTTTCCTAGACTAGTTGCTTTACCAAGGCTGAAGAGCCCAGTCTGCCCTACTATTTACCCATAGCTGGAGGTAGAATAATTGAATTCATACCTTTCCCAAGGGTATTAGTACTATGTGAAATGCAATCAGTCTCGTCCAGGATTTGAAGTCGTGTCGCCGTGTCCAGTTCCTATAACGACAACCATTACACCATTTCGTTGATTTATACTTTCTCGATTCAGACTCTGAGGCCGTAGAATCTAGAAGAAATTGACAACATTCTTGCTTTTTTGTTTTTTCGAGGGACAGATGCCTCGTTCTGCGTTCACATCCAGGCCTACAAAAGAGAAACGGCCGAGTAACGAAATCTGTGATACATATATAGGGGTTCAAAGAATACTACACCCTATATCCACTTAGGGTGGGTGACCCTTTTAAATTGTAACCTTTTCAAAAGATCAAGTGTATCGGTTAATAGAAGAGATGTTGAATTATGTGAACTCGTTTTTTTTTTTCAATTACTACTATTCTATAACCGAGCCATTGGCCTAATGAGTAGAGTGTTTGCCAACGGTCTGGGAGACCGGGGTTCAATCCCAGGTCGAGTCATACTAAAGACTCAAAAAATGGTTCTTGATTCCGCCTTGCTTAACACTCAGCATTTTAAAGTAAGGATGAAAGATAAAGTGGAGCAATCCAGGGAATGGTGTAGCACCCTACCCTACACCTCGGTGTGGTAGCTATTGAAAAGGGAGCCTTCGGGCCACCCTCGACTAAGGTCGCCAACTTTCCTTAACTTATTATTACCCGGGACTATTTGCTAATGATGTTGAACCTGAATATTCTCCGGTGAGGTCAAAGAGAGAAAACGACGTAATAGATTAAACTTTATAATGATTGGTTCATTTTAACGGAATTTCAACCTGTCTAGGGTTATTTTATGCCGAGAGGTTAAGGAATAGTGTTTATTGTACTGTCATTTTTTTCAATTTTTGTGTAGTTGTTTCTCTAGAGATTTTTTGTACACTGCACTATCGAATACGAAAAACTTTTAAACAGATCTATTTGACTGTAATGGCAGTGATGGTATATTCCAAAATTCCAAAATCTCCAGTATCAAAACCCCACAATCAGATGCAGTTTAATGTAATACCTGGACAACCTATTTTGAAGATGTGTTACTCTTCTGCGAGAGATAGTGTCAGATTATTCTACGCTGAAGCGACATGGTGACTTAATTTTCATATGTTTTCGAAAATAGTACATGTTGGTACGAGGATCATTAAATAAGTTTCCAGACTTTTTTCGTATGGGCACTTTTATTGATAGTACACACATGAAACTCTCGTCCCCCTCGAAGTAATCTACTCCGGCTGCAATGCGCTTGTTGTACCATTCCAACAACAACTGGAAGGCTCCATGGAAGTCCTCTTGTGTGAGCGTGTCAATGACCTTCGTCACAGCCTCTTTCATCCCCTCAGTTGTCTCATAACGACAGACTTTGAGCTTAGGGAATAACCAAAAGTCACAGGGAGCAAGGTCTGGGCTCTAGGGACGGTGAGGAACTGTATTGATGCTCATCTTAGTCAAATAGTCTGTAACAAGGATGGAGTTGTGGACTGGTGTATTGTCCTGGTGGAAATGCCACTGACCCGATTTCAAGAGTGCTGACCTCTTCCGACGGAATCTCTTACTGAACACCCTTAAAACCTCAGCGTAGTAACCCTAAACCTAAAAACCCTTTGGCCAATCAACTCTGGTGTATTGACTTCCTTACTCATCCCACACCTCTCATCATCCCTCGCAGACTCCCTGCCTTCTTTGAATCTCTTTTGCCACTCAAAAACTGATGCTCGATTCATGCAAGATGGTAGAAAATTAGTCTGAAGCATTCCATACGTTTTTGTGGCATTTTTTCCAAGTTTAAAACAAATTTTATTGCATATCGTTCATCTAAAGTGTCCAGATTGCATTTTTGAAATTCACTAGCTATGAAAATCAGGCTTTAGTAGGGTATATTCCAATTGCTGCTGTAGCTGTTCCTTTGAAGCTGAAATCATAAAAATTGGTAATTCATCTCATAAGATGTATAGCAATAACATACGAGAGTCTACGACAATTTTAAATGCCTGTACAACAAAAGTCTGGAAACCTATTGAATGAACCATGTATATATATTGTAGCGAACATAAAGATCCGAACGATCTTAAGAAAAAGTCAAAATGTGAGATAACTTTTTATTTTAAAGATTCATAAAACCTTTTATCAAAGAAAAATAAGGATATAAAGGTAAATTATATAATTTCAATATATAAAGCTCAATAAACTTATTTTGATAAAGTTATAAGAATAATTATATAACATTCGAAAAAAAATAGACGGTCAAAAACATCAGAACGATTAACAAAATCATATTATTAAAATGGATACATCATATCTAAATGTTCATAATTCAATAGTACTTGATATGTAGACCTTTACTTTCAATAACAGCTTGACATCTTTTGCTATACGAGCGAATTAATATCTTGCATTCATCAACGGATATTTTCTCTCGTTCTCCTTTCAAATTAATCTATAGTTCTTAGACGTCTCTTGGATTCTTTTCCTTAGGTCTTTCGTTAAGTAACTTCGAAAAATTCTCAATAGGATTCATGTCTGGGGTTTGAGCAGGCCACTCAATAACAGTAACATCCTCCTCAGAAAGAAATGACTTAACATACTTCTTTGTGGGACACGGAGCGTTATCTTGCATAAACACAGCTGGTTGATTAATTGCAGTTCTCAAATTAATTACATGTTTCGTCAATATCTCTTTGTATACAGTTGCGTTAATTTTACCGTGTAGCCTCACAAGAGGTCCCGTACCAGCAGCCATTATCTTGCCAAACACCATTACACTTCCTCCGCCAAATTTAACGATGCTTTTAGTGCACTGAGGTGAATATCGTTGTACGGCTGCATCGTACGAACCTTCTCCTGTCACAACCGAATTAAACAAAGAAAAGATAAGATGAGAGAGAAGTCGAGAGATATTTATTGTGTGGAGTTGTTTCTTTGTTTAATGGCATATCAACTTTCATGAGTTATTCAATGCGAAAGCCATCCTCAGAGAACTGTTGTGGTACTATTCATCTCATAGCAGTTATAATGAGGATGTTCCTATCTTTCCCAAGTGTACTGGTCGGAAAGTGAACGTATTAGCGTTACTAGAGTTCGAACACGCTTCCAACGATGTCGCAGAGAAGCACGTTAGCTACTACGCTACGGGGACTCCGCGGGAAGGAAAGAGTACTAGAGAGAGAGAGAGAGAGAGAGAGAGAGAGAATGGATACCGTAAAATGTATACTGTATAACGTTAATAACATCCAAGAACAACTATTAATATAGTATATATGAAATAAGGATTAGAGTTAAGATATGGAAGAAAAAGAAACAAAAAAAGGGAAAAAAAAGAAAAACAAAAAATCAAACGAAACAAACAAAAAAAAAACATTAGATATGGCTTACTTTCCTTTAAAAATGTCTGACTTGAAATGTAGGTTCCATTTAAAAGGAAAATACAATTTCAAGTAAGTTACTCAAGTGTTAGCGATTGTAAGTGTCCATTGATAGTGATGAGTATTGGGAGACTTTTCAGTTAGAAAACTTTAAGAGCAACCGTTGAAATGACGCAATGAAATGGTCATAATAGACTTTAATTGCAAGTCTTTTATAGCATTTTGTCAATAATCGATCACCTTCATGAGAAGCTAAATACATTCAAAGAGAAAGCCTTCATTTTGCGCAGAGACATATAAAAGCATGCACTCCAAGGTAAATGGAAACGTTTTGCAATGGATCTCACCATATCTTTCACTTCCACTGACTTATCTTCTTTTTTTTTTTTTTACTTTTTTCCGATACTCAAATAAAGGCACCTCATGGTGTTATGGTTAAAGAACTAGACAGCCGAATCGTTGTGAGCGAGTCCGAACTCCAATTACTCTATTACGTTCACTTTTGGACAAATACCCTTGAGAAAAATCATCATCATCATCATCATCATCATCATGTCGTGCCGCCAGCACGGATATCCTTGACCATCTCTCGCCACTTTTCCCTATCGTTCATCACCTCCGGCAGGTCTTCTGGGTTACATCCTGTGTCCTCACATAGCTGCTGTATGTAAGTTCGGGCTGGTCGTCCAGCTTTTGCTTGGCCATATGTGGGGGTCCATAGGAGTACGTCACTTACGAGCTCGTCCTTGCTTCTCCAGCAGTGTCCGGCGTGTCTGGCTCGTCTGACCTGTATAGTTTTCGTGATGGGAGGCAAGTGGCCGTACAGTTGGCGTCTCGTGGGGTGTTGTCGCCAGGACTTGTTCAATATTGCTCTCAACATTCTTGTGTAGTTGCCGTCAAGTTTCTTCTCCAGCCGTTTGGTTAGCGTCCATGTAGTGCATCCATATAGCAGTAACGAAACAACCGCTGCTTGGAAGAAACTGCGCTTCATTTCATCGGTCAGGAATAATTTCTATATTATTGAGAGCCTATCTATAGCCGCCCATCCTTTCGGCAGTCGTGTGTCGATGTCGTTTTCTGTTGATGAGACGCTACTTCCTAGGTAGGTGAATTTGTCCACTAGCTTCAGAGAGGCTCCGTCTAGAGTGGTAATGTTGCCCGTTTGGTTGTAACACATATATTCAGTTTTGTGCGCATTGACATGGAGGCCAATGCCAGCGGCAGCTTGTTCCAAACTATGCAGTAGTGTCTCTGCTTGATTAGGCGTATTCGCCAGTAACGCTAAGTCATCAGCGTAGTCGGCGTCTGTGATTGTTTTTGCGGGGTACCTTTTGCTTCTTTTCTTAGTCAGCTCGAAGCCATTTTCTCTGATTTTGTCGATCGAAGCTCTAAGCACGTAGTCTAGACAGATGATAAAGAGGTATGGGGCTAGCGTGTCTCTTTGTAGTACTCCTGCAACAATGTCGAAGTATTCTGTGTCTCCATCTGGTGAACGTACTTTCACTTTTGTGTTTTTGTAGAGGATCATTATTGCTGCTACGGTTTCTTTAGGTAGGCCGTATGCTAGTAGGATTAGTTCCATTTTCCCTCTGTGGATGGAGTCGAAGGCCTTGGTAAAGTCGACAAATAGTAATGTCGCCTGAAGGTTTTTTGCCCGGACGCCTTCAAGGATTCTACGGATGGTCAATATTTGTGAGGTTGTGGATGAACCCCTTATCCTTCCAGCTATGGGTTAAATATTACCATAATTGTTCTTCTAGAAGGATGGATTTGGTTGATATACCAAGAAGGTTGATATATCATTAAACAAACAAATAAATATGTATGGGTGATTGTCGTCCAGCATCGTCATGATTGAGACCTTCTATTCGACTGTATTCTTTCAGATTACGGTTCGAACAAGCAGTATTATTGAAAACCTTAAAACCAAAATAGCAGAGTGGTAGCTGTATATCTTCACTCGCTTCTTGGAGAAGGTTTGGTAACTTTTTGAGCTGGACAAAATCTTACAGACTTTGCTGAAAACTGATGCAAGTAGTATCCCATTGCCGCAAAGGAAGTGTGTCCTATCCATATCTATTAGACGAGGATTGACGCATCCAGTTTTAGAGAGAGGAACACGGTCACAAACATTAAACCTCATAGCAGGCTACTGAACCTAAGAGGTCAACATTGTTCTAATGATTTTTACAGCTCTTCCCACAGGAAATTCATCTCTTTCTAAAGATTATATATATATATATATATATAATTTTACGATAGGTGGTTTGATGTAAAATTCAAATGTTGTGATAAAAGCTATCAATAACAAAATTGATGATACAAACATTGAAAATCCAGATCATCAAAAAAAAAAAGAAAAAAGATTAAAAATGAATGACTTTTCGATCTTATTTTTCTAATAACCTGATTTCTTTTATTCAATAAAAGAATTTTAAAGTAAAGTCTGCTATGCTCATTAGAAAAAAAAACATTGGAAATTTTATCAAATTTGCAAGCAAGTTACTGAAAACGTGTTTGAAGCATGAAAAAGCGCTTGTCTTGGTGACACATTTTTATGTTGAACCCAGCAAAGCAAGCCAACTGGAAACGCACACACACACACACACAGACTCCCTCTCTCTCTCTGTCTCATAATTACACATAATTACATATATATACACATATATATATGTGTGTATGTGTGTGTGTATTTACATATATTATAGCAATTGCAGATTATATCAGGAAGAAAATTGTTTGTTTGTGTTTTATAGCATTTCAACCTTTAAATGTCGAAACAGTTGTATTTCAAACAATTTTGAATAGCGTAAGTACAGTTTCAATGTCAAACAGTTCTATTGCGCGCAATTCAGTTCAGCATAAGCACATGGTTTAAATGTCAAAACAGGTCTATTTCAAGTAATTCAGTTTAGCATAAGTAGATAATTTAGTTCTATTTAATCCATACATAGCACCTTATCAGGTGCTACCACTCAAAGCCAGAGGGGACCTGGGACCAATCCCTAAAGCTCCACCATTACTGGAACCTCACCATCAGATTGTTTAGTGTCATATCCAGGACAGAAAAAAAAATTGTATTCTTCCAAATGATGGATATGATAAATAGCGAAACAAAAACTTTTGTCATAAATGCTCACATATTTATGTATAACTTACCACTGATTTCAAAATGTATTTTACGTGTAAGTTTACTGCTCTGATTAATAAATTCAATTATTAATAATATTTCTTAAGTAAGTGCATGTGTCCCGTGTCCATTCATTATACCGTGCGCCATATTTCCTTGGATTGCGCAACTTAAACCTTGACCAGTATTTCATAATGCTGAGAGTTAAGGAAAGAGGCATCAAGTAGCATTTTTTGAGTAACCAGCTCATTGGCCTAGCGGGTAGAGTGTTCGCCAATGGCCCGGAAGACTTGGATTCAATCCCAGGTCGGGTCATACCAAAGTTTTTAAAAATGGTACTTGATACCTCCTTGCTTAACACTCAGCAATATAAGGTACGTATCGAGGGTAAAGTGGAACAATCCAGGGAAAGGAGTAGCGCCCTCTCCTACACCTCGGTGTAGAAGCTATTGAAAAGGGAGCCTTTGGGTCGCCATCGACCACGATCAACAACTTTAGTATGAATCGACCTGGGACTGAACCCTGGTCTCCAAGACCATTTGCAAACTATAACTATTATGCCATAGGCCAAGCAAAACCTATATATATATATATATATATATGTGTGTGTGTGTGTGTGTGTATGTGTGTGTAGTTAGGCTGTAGTCGTTCATTTAAGCATGTTTCATTAAATAATAGACAAAATCTGCCTGTATAATTTATTTAAGATCCTTTCAAGTTTCATGATAAGGGTCTTAGTTTCAGGTTGGAATTGGTAGATGAATTTCTCAAAATTGTCCCGAGTGCTTTCGGACCCTTCTTAAGAGCATATACGTATATGTATATTTATACATATTGGAGCATATATATATATTTAGAAACTAGAATAAATTGAATGCATTAAGCATAGAGAGACACGAATTATTTTCTAGTTTAAAACTTTATGATAAACAATATTTTTCATTAAAAGTAAATCCACTTTTAGAGCTCTGATAATTGAATTGCATAACTTTCACTTAAATATCAAAAGATGCAATGGAGCCATGACAAAGAAACAGAGAGATGTAATTGTGAGGCTTGGTACTTTAACTTTTTCTTATGCTGCATTCTTAAAATGATTTGGGGACTTTTCTTCTCTCGTTGCTAAGGGTCAAAAAATAAAAAATGCCGCCTTACCTTCATGAAACCAAATTGCAATAAACGGGGATATTTTGAGCCTTGCACGTATTTCTATTTACAAAGAAACTATTTGACCGAAGAAAGTGTCTTTACGTACATAAAAAACATATTCCTCCAGTTTTACGACTAAGTTGTTTATAGGGTCATCACAGAATCTTTCGAATTTCAGTCAGGGTTGCATATGTTTATACTACCAAAAAAAGTGTTGACAGAATAATTTCCAACTCTTGGTGTTATGCAGTGGTATTATAAGAAGGAATGAAAAATGAAGGACCATGAATCGTTTCTTTTTAAAAATAAATTTATCTCTTTATTACTTCTCGAAAGGGTTGAAATTGTCTGCAAGCGTGAGGGAGACAGAAACAGACATAGAGAAACGGTGGATTTGGACAGGCTCAGGACTGCTATATAGACCCATACCTTTTTAATTACGTTGATTCTATATTCGGGACCCGATTTAGACTTTCTTCTGCTTCTCAGCTGGAGGCTTCTGCCCTGACTTGGTTGTGACAATGACTGGCTGACCATAACTTGCTGTAACTGACCGTATGACTGTGGGTACAAGTGAATATATAATTTCATAACGCCCTCGCGTTCCTTTCGGTTCGTGATTCACGTAATCTGACAACACCCACGCATTGCCTGTTTTCCGGTAATCACTTTGTTTACTTTGCATTCTGTGTAAAAATCCCTACTTAGAAGGTCCACCAAAGGCAATATGCAACGTAGGTAAATCGCTGTCCTATGTAATGCTGACAATTTTAAAATTTTGAAGAGGTCACTCTTACAAATTGCTTGTTGGTAAATAGACCAATATTAGTAATTGCCCAGTCAGCTGGGGCTGTAGAATACACCGACTGCACCTCTGCAGAGGGGTAAGACCCCCCAATGAGTGTCCTGGATATGACACTAAACAATCTGATGGTGAGGTTTCAGCAGTGCTGGAGCTTTGGGGAATGCGGAGTACCCCTTCATTGCCATCGCTCCCAGGTCCACTCTGGCCCCAGGTCCACTCTGGTAGCACCTGATAGGGCCCTATCTTTGGGTTAAATAGAACTAACAGCATACTTATGCTAAAATGAATTGAGTAAACTGAATAGCTTGAAATAGAAACGTTTTTGACAATGAAACCGTACTTACACTTAAACTGCGTGCTTATGCTTAACTGAATTATTTCAAATTGAACTGTTTTTCGACATTAAAACTGTATTTACACTTAACTGAATTATTACATATAATTGCTTGAATAGTTTGAAATGGAAATGTTTTTGACAATTAAATTGTGTACTTATGCTAAACTTAACTGTTTTCAATAGAACTGATTATTTGCATAAAAATGGATTTGGCGTTAAATAACCTACAAAGGTTGATATGCCATAAAACCCAACAAACAACAACAATATTAGTAATAAATGATTTATTCGGGCAAAATTCTTCATTTAATTTAATCTGATGATAATGATGATGATGATGATCATCATCATCATGTCGTACCGCCAGCACGGATATCCCTGACACTCTCTCGCCACTTCTCCCTATCGTTAATCGCCTCTGGCAGGTCTTCAGGGCTACATCCCGTATCCTCACAGAGCTGCTGTATGTATGTTCGAGCTGGTCTACCTGCTTTTACTCGGCCATACGTGGGGTCCATAAGAGTACATCACTTATGAGCTCGTCCTTGCATCTCCAGCAGTATCCTGCATGTCTGGTTCGTCTAACTTGGATAGTTTTCGTGATAGGAGGCAGGTGGCCGTATAGTTGATGCTTTGTGGGGTGTTGCTCGCAGCATTCTTATGTAATTGCCGTCTAGCTTTTTCTCGAGCCGTTTAGTTAGCGTCCTAGTAGTGCATCCATATAGCAGTATCGATACGAACACTGCTTGGAAGAAACTGCGTTTCATTTTATCGGTCAGGTCTGATTTCCATATGATTGATAGCTTATCGATAACTGTCCATGCCTCCGTTAGCTGCGTGTCGATGTCTTTTTCGGTTGATGAGACACTGCTTCCTAGGTAGGTGATGATTCCGATTAATTTTGTTTGAATATCGTACAGGCATTATATCCCTGTGACATTTCAAGTGGCGAGTACTTGTGGTGTATTCGCTTACTGGCTGCGACATCGTAGTAAGAGAGTTCCAACGCCACTCGCGCTATTTCGACCACTTTCGGACTAATATGTATGAACCCTTTTCTGCCCCCCACCCTGATATGTTTTAGATAGTTCTTCAACAAGTTCTTCTACGACGGTTCTTCTACAAGAAGTGGTAGCTGTATATCTTACTTAGCACTGAATAACCCACGAAGGTTGATATGGCATGAAACAAACAAACCAAATCAATTGATGAAGATTATATATCAGATAATAATTACGTTTTATGATATTTGCCTTGTCTATTGTCAATAAAAGTCGACTATCATCGTTGTTTGTACACTATAATGTCAAAATAATCATTTGAGCCAAATGTCATGTTTATTTCTGACATAAAATAGAACATGAATTTTGAACCAATATAAAGAAATGGAGTGGAATCTTTTCTTCAGGAAAGGCATATAAAATCAATGACAGTTTAAATCTAAATTTAATGTCAGATTTATAGTGTAAATTTAAAAAAAAAAGAAAATTAAAAAATATGGAAATTTAAAGAAGAAAGGACATTTAAAAAATGGTCTTCCGTGAAAAGGCACTGTCGAGCATAAATCTACAATGATGTGTCAAGTTTCAGCAAAATTGGCCCATGAGACAAGGAGTCTATTGGTAACAAGTAAACAAGAAAGTAAGCAACCAAATGAAGAGAATTATATATATATATATATATACACACATATATATAAGAAATTAGTTAGCCGACCGTAGTCATGGCTGACCTGAAGGCTCACTTTCCAAAAGCTATTAATGGGAGGTTTAGGTGAGGGTGCCACTCATTTTTCTGGATTGCTCCACTTACACTTGATCCATAGCTTCTAATATTGAGTGTTAAGAAAGGAGGCATCATGTACGATTTTTTGAGTCTTTGATATGATTCGACCCGGTATTGAACCGGGGTCTACTGGACCAATGGCAAACATTCTACCCGTTACACAGAGAGAGAGAGAGAGAGAGAGAGAGAGAGAGAGTATATATATATATATATTTCATTAAAAATAATAGACATTTTATGTCTACATATTTTCTTTTGGATCCGTTCGAATTCCCGTATTACTTTTATTGTATTCTGGGGGAATTGATTTATGTATTGTCCATAGTTGCATGTATCCCTAGTACTTTCTGCCCGACTTTGGGCCATCATCAGGGGAGGATCTACTACAAAAGTGATGTAACTTTTGTTTTAGCATATTACAACTGTGTAAGTGCGTCTTTGCCGTTGAAGGTTGTGGCGTTTGTTTTTGAATGTGATTCTATATTTAGTGCCAGTAGCTAAAGACATTTAAGTACATTAGCACTGGTTTGAAAATTAATTCTATTAAGTGTTGGCTGTAGGTTTCTGATATGTAATGCTTCGAGAATCTGAAGTTTTTGTTTATTATTTTGATGTTCTAATATTGTTGTGTTGTCGGTGAGAATTTTCCGTAGCTGTGTCGTTGGGCATGAATGTTTTTTTAAATGCTGAGCTATTGAACTTGTGTCTGAAAGGTGCATTGTCAGTCTCCTCGACAGGGTAGTTGAGGTTAAACCAACATATATATTATTATTATCAGAGATACAATCTCCTAAAGGACATTTAAATTTATATATAACGTTGGTTTTTTGCAAAACTCCAATCGAGGGAGAGGAATTATTTCTAATGACTAGATTCGAGGTTTTAAACTTATTATAATATATAACGAGTTTGATTTTTTTATTAGGATCAGTGGGGAGTATGTTTTTGTGTATCAATGTTTTCAAGATTTTTTCATCGGATTTGTAATTGTAGTGCATTTGGTTACGATAAAAGAGTTTGATATATGTTTGTTGGCTGGATGGAGTAGTACACTGTTCATTTTGTTGGTTAACATTTTTGATCATACGTTTAATTTGTTCATCAACAATATAGTTAGGAAACCCATTGTTGATGAGAGCCTGTTTTATGTTTTCTACCTCTTTATAAAATATTGTTTTGGAGGAGGAGATTAGTTTGGCACGGGATATTAGATTATGAATAATTGCTTTTTTATATCTGAAGGGGCATTCACTTTTAAAGTGGAGGGTGCAGGAGTTGTTACTAGAGGGTTTTTTGTAAGTGGAGGTAGTGAAGTTATTATTGTTGTTAGCATCAATAAGAACATCTAAAAAGGAAATTTTATTGTTTTTGTTTATTTCATGAGTAAAGTTAAGGACTGAATTGTTTTGGAAGGTGTCTTGTAGTATGTTGATTTCGTTAATATTATTAGTAAGAATAAGGATGTCATCAACATATCTTAGGTATATTGGAGGTTTTTTTGTGCTATTAAAAATTCTATTTTCGAGATCGGACATGTAGAAATTACTGAAAATTGGGCCTAGGACAGACCCCATAGATACGCCATCAGTCTGAACGTAAATATTTCCAAGATGGTCATAAAATGGAACTTCAGTAGTACATGTTAAGAGTAGTTTTCGAAGTATATTAGAGTTGATTTTAAGAGGAGGAAGAGATGGGTTATTATAAATATTATTTATAATAATATCAATTGTTTCATTAACAGGTACATTAGTAAATAAATTTTCTACATCGAGTGAGGCTAATATACCATTATTGGGTTTAATTGTATGAAGAACTTGAATTAATTCATGTGTAGATTTTATGTTGTATTTGCTAGGTAAGTATGGTGAAATAAGCTGTTTTATTGTTTTTGTGAGTTGATAAATTGGTGTAGGTATTTGTGATATAATAGGGCGTAGAGGATGATTAGGTTTATGTATCTTTACGGTCCCGTAAAGATAGCCGGGTTTATAATCGCCAATTATTTTGGGTAGTTTTATGCTATTAAGTTCGGCATTATTAGCAGTGATTAGTTTATTAATTTTTGATTTTAGTAGGTTGGTGGGATTCTTATTTAATTTTTTGAATTTTGTGTGGTCATCGAGGATATTTTGTAGTTTTGAATGGTAATCTGTTTTATTGAGTACTACAAACATGTTTGTTTTATCAGCTTTTTTTATGGTGATGTTAGGGTGGTTGCGTAATTCTTTAGCAGCAGATTTTAGTTGATGTGTTAATAATGTAGGTTGTTTTTTATTGTATCTATTTTTGATGGCTTCAGCCTTAAGGAGATCACGGAATTCGGGTTTGACTGAGATTACCTTATTATCCCGGAGTTTTAAAATGTTTTGGTATAAAATTTCAATTTCTGTATTCTTGTTGATGCTGGTATATCCTTGGAATAAATGGCAGTTGGGTCCTAAGTTGAGGAAATCTTTTTGTTGTGGAGTTAAATTACAGTCCGAGAGATTGATAAATTTGTCAATATTATTAGGAATAAGTAGATGTCCTTTGTAGAGATTGTTTAGCTTTTTTTGAAGTGTAAGTTTGTGGTCGTAATCACTTTTGTTAATGATTACGGAAAGTCTGTTATCTAGTTCGTGGAGTTGTGCAGGTGTAATAGAGCTTTCAAGTTTGTCTCGTATTTTTTGTGATTCAAGGTTGAGTGAATGGATGTTATTCTTACAGAGTGTAATTTGTCTCTTCACGAGATCACGTCTGTATTCCAAAGTGCTGTTATATTTATGAGCTGCAGGATCATGAAGTTTAAAATATGTATATTTAGGCAGCATTTCTTCGTTAATGCAAATTTCATTAAAAATAATAGACATTTTATGTCTACATATTTTCTTTTGGATCCGTTCGAATTCCCGTATTACTTTTATTGTATTCTGGGGGAATTGATTTATGTATTGTCCATAGTTGCATGTATCCCTAGTACTTTCTGCCCGACTTTGGGCCATCATCAGGGGAGGATCTACTACAAAAGTGATGTAACTTTTGTTTTAGCATATTACAACTGTGTAAGTGCGTCTTTGCCGTTGAAGGTTGTGGCGTTTGTTTTTGAATGTGATTCTATATTTAGTGCCAGTAGCTAAAGACATTTAAGTACATTAGCACTGGTTTGAAAATTAATTCTATTAAGTGTTGGCTGTAGGTTTCTGATATGTAATGCTTCGAGAATCTGAAGTTTTTGTTTATTATTTTGATGTTCTAATATTGTTGTGTTGTCGGTGAGAATTTTCCGTAGCTGTGTCGTTGGGCATGAATGTTTTTTTAAATGCTGAGCTATTGAACTTGTGTCTGAAAGGTGCATTGTCAGTCTCCTCGACAGGGTAGTTGAGGTTAAACCAACATATATATTATTATTATCAGAGATACAATCTCCTAAAGGACATTTAAATTTATATATAACGTTGGTTTTTTGCAAAACTCCAATCGAGGGAGAGGAATTATTTCTAATGACTAGATTCGAGGTTTTAAACTTATTATAATATATAACGAGTTTGATTTTTTTATTAGGATCAGTGGGGAGTATGTTTTTGTGTATCAATGTTTTCAAGATTTTTTCATCGGATTTGTAATTGTAGTGCATTTGGTTACGATAAAAGAGTTTGATATATGTTTGTTGGCTGGATGGAGTAGTACACTGTTCATTTTGTTGGTTAACATTTTTGATCATACGTTTAATTTGTTCATCAACAATATAGTTAGGAAACCCATTGTTGATGAGAGCCTGTTTTATGTTTTCTACCTCTTTATAAAATATTGTTTTGGAGGAGGAGATTAGTTTGGCACGGGATATTAGATTATGAATAATTGCTTTTTTATATCTGAAGGGGCATTCACTTTTAAAGTGGAGGGTGCAGGAGTTGTTACTAGAGGGTTTTTTGTAAGTGGAGGTAGTGAAGTTATTATTGTTGTTAGCATCAATAAGAACATCTAAAAAGGAAATTTTATTGTTTTTGTTTATTTCATGAGTAAAGTTAAGGACTGAATTGTTTTGGAAGGTGTCTTGTAGTATGTTGATTTCGTTAATATTATTAGTAAGAATAAGGATGTCATCAACATATCTTAGGTATATTGGAGGTTTTTTTGTGCTATTAAAAATTCTATTTTCGAGATCGGACATGTAGAAATTACTGAAAATTGGGCCTAGGACAGACCCCATAGATACGCCATCAGTCTGAACGTAAATATTTCCAAGATGGTCATAAAATGGAACTTCAGTAGTACATGTTAAGAGTAGTTTTCGAAGTATATTAGAGTTGATTTTAAGAGGAGGAAGAGATGGGTTATTATAAATATTATTTATAATAATATCAATTGTTTCATTAACAGGTACATTAGTAAATAAATTTTCTACATCGAGTGAGGCTAATATACCATTATTGGGTTTAATTGTATGAAGAACTTGAATTAATTCATGTGTAGATTTTATGTTGTATTTGCTAGGTAAGTATGGTGAAATAAGCTGTTTTATTGTTTTTGTGAGTTGATAAATTGGTGTAGGTATTTGTGATATAATAGGGCGTAGAGGATGATTAGGTTTATGTATCTTTACGGTCCCGTAAAGATAGCCGGGTTTATAATCGCCAATTATTTTGGGTAGTTTTATGCTATTAAGTTCGGCATTATTAGCAGTGATTAGTTTATTAATTTTTGATTTTAGTAGGTTGGTGGGATTCTTATTTAATTTTTTGAATTTTGTGTGGTCATCGAGGATATTTTGTAGTTTTGAATGGTAATCTGTTTTATTGAGTACTACAAACATGTTTGTTTTATCAGCTTTTTTTATGGTGATGTTAGGGTGGTTGCGTAATTCTTTAGCAGCAGATTTTAGTTGATGTGTTAATAATGTAGGTTGTTTTTTATTGTATCTATTTTTGATGGCTTCAGCCTTAAGGAGATCACGGAATTCGGGTTTGACTGAGATTACCTTATTATCCCGGAGTTTTAAAATGTTTTGGTATAAAATTTCAATTTCTGTATTCTTGTTGATGCTGGTATATCCTTGGAATAAATGGCAGTTGGGTCCTAAGTTGAGGAAATCTTTTTGTTGTGGAGTTAAATTACAGTCCGAGAGATTGATAAATTTGTCAATATTATTAGGAATAAGTAGATGTCCTTTGTAGAGATTGTTTAGCTTTTTTTGAAGTGTAAGTTTGTGGTCGTAATCACTTTTGTTAATGATTACGGAAAGTCTGTTATCTAGTTCGTGGAGTTGTGCAGGTGTAATAGAGCTTTCAAGTTTGTCTCGTATTTTTTGTGATTCAAGGTTGAGTGAATGGATGTTATTCTTACAGAGTGTAATTTGTCTCTTCACGAGATCACGTCTGTATTCCAAAGTGCTGTTATATTTATGAGCTGCAGGATCATGAAGTTTAAAATATGTATATTTAGGCAGCATTTCTTCGTTAATGCAAATTTCATTAAAAATAATAGACATTTTATGTCTACATATTTTCTTTTGGATCCGTTCGAATTCCCGTATTACTTTTATTGTATTCTGGGGGAATTGATTTATGTATTGTCCATAGTTGCATGTATCCCTAGTACTTTCTGCCCGACTTTGGGCCATCATCAGGGGAGGATCTACTACAAAAGTGATGTAACTTTTGTTTTAGCATATTACAACTGTGTAAGTGCGTCTTTGCCGTTGAAGGTTGTGGCGTTTGTTTTTGAATGTGATTCTATATTTAGTGCCAGTAGCTAAAGACATTTAAGTACATTAGCACTGGTTTGAAAATTAATTCTATTAAGTGTTGGCTGTAGGTTTCTGATATGTAATGCTTCGAGAATCTGAAGTTTTTGTTTATTATTTTGATGTTCTAATATTGTTGTGTTGTCGGTGAGAATTTTCCGTAGCTGTGTCGTTGGGCATGAATGTTTTTTTAAATGCTGAGCTATTGAACTTGTGTCTGAAAGGTGCATTGTCAGTCTCCTCGACAGGGTAGTTGAGGTTAAACCAACATATATATTATTATTATCAGAGATACAATCTCCTAAAGGACATTTAAATTTATATATAACGTTGGTTTTTTGCAAAACTCCAATCGAGGGAGAGGAATTATTTCTAATGACTAGATTCGAGGTTTTAAACTTATTATAATATATAACGAGTTTGATTTTTTTATTAGGATCAGTGGGGAGTATGTTTTTGTGTATCAATGTTTTCAAGATTTTTTCATCGGATTTGTAATTGTAGTGCATTTGGTTACGATAAAAGAGTTTGATATATGTTTGTTGGCTGGATGGAGTAGTACACTGTTCATTTTGTTGGTTAACATTTTTGATCATACGTTTAATTTGTTCATCAACAATATAGTTAGGAAACCCATTGTTGATGAGAGCCTGTTTTATGTTTTCTACCTCTTTATAAAATATTGTTTTGGAGGAGGAGATTAGTTTGGCACGGGATATTAGATTATGAATAATTGCTTTTTTATATCTGAAGGGGCATTCACTTTTAAAGTGGAGGGTGCAGGAGTTGTTACTAGAGGGTTTTTTGTAAGTGGAGGTAGTGAAGTTATTATTGTTGTTAGCATCAATAAGAACATCTAAAAAGGAAATTTTATTGTTTTTGTTTATTTCATGAGTAAAGTTAAGGACTGAATTGTTTTGGAAGGTGTCTTGTAGTATGTTGATTTCGTTAATATTATTAGTAAGAATAAGGATGTCATCAACATATCTTAGGTATATTGGAGGTTTTTTTGTGCTATTAAAAATTCTATTTTCGAGATCGGACATGTAGAAATTACTGAAAATTGGGCCTAGGACAGACCCCATAGATACGCCATCAGTCTGAACGTAAATATTTCCAAGATGGTCATAAAATGGAACTTCAGTAGTACATGTTAAGAGTAGTTTTCGAAGTATATTAGAGTTGATTTTAAGAGGAGGAAGAGATGGGTTATTATAAATATTATTTATAATAATATCAATTGTTTCATTAACAGGTACATTAGTAAATAAATTTTCTACATCGAGTGAGGCTAATATACCATTATTGGGTTTAATTGTATGAAGAACTTGAATTAATTCATGTGTAGATTTTATGTTGTATTTGCTAGGTAAGTATGGTGAAATAAGCTGTTTTATTGTTTTTGTGAGTTGATAAATTGGTGTAGGTATTTGTGATATAATAGGGCGTAGAGGATGATTAGGTTTATGTATCTTTACGGTCCCGTAAAGATAGCCGGGTTTATAATCGCCAATTATTTTGGGTAGTTTTATGCTATTAAGTTCGGCATTATTAGCAGTGATTAGTTTATTAATTTTTGATTTTAGTAGGTTGGTGGGATTCTTATTTAATTTTTTGAATTTTGTGTGGTCATCGAGGATATTTTGTAGTTTTGAATGGTAATCTGTTTTATTGAGTACTACAAACATGTTTGTTTTATCAGCTTTTTTTATGGTGATGTTAGGGTGGTTGCGTAATTCTTTAGCAGCAGATTTTAGTTGATGTGTTAATAATGTAGGTTGTTTTTTATTGTATCTATTTTTGATGGCTTCAGCCTTAAGGAGATCACGGAATTCGGGTTTGACTGAGATTACCTTATTATCCCGGAGTTTTAAAATGTTTTGGTATAAAATTTCAATTTCTGTATTCTTGTTGATGCTGGTATATCCTTGGAATAAATGGCAGTTGGGTCCTAAGTTGAGGAAATCTTTTTGTTGTGGAGTTAAATTACAGTCCGAGAGATTGATAAATTTGTCAATATTATTAGGAATAAGTAGATGTCCTTTGTAGAGATTGTTTAGCTTTTTTTGAAGTGTAAGTTTGTGGTCGTAATCACTTTTGTTAATGATTACGGAAAGTCTGTTATCTAGTTCGTGGAGTTGTGCAGGTGTAATAGAGCTTTCAAGTTTGTCTCGTATTTTTTGTGATTCAAGGTTGAGTGAATGGATGTTATTCTTACAGAGTGTAATTTGTCTCTTCACGAGATCACGTCTGTATTCCAAAGTGCTGTTATATTTATGAGCTGCAGGATCATGAAGTTTAAAATATGTATATTTAGGCAGCATTTCTTCGTTAATGCAAATTTCATTAAAAATAATAGACATTTTATGTCTACATATTTTCTTTTGGATCCGTTCGAATTCCCGTATTACTTTTATTGTATTCTGGGGGAATTGATTTATGTATTGTCCATAGTTGCATGTATCCCTAGTACTTTCTGCCCGACTTTGGGCCATCATCAGGGGAGGATCTACTACAAAAGTGATGTAACTTTTGTTTTAGCATATTACAACTGTGTAAGTGCGTCTTTGCCGTTGAAGGTTGTGGCGTTTGTTTTTGAATGTGATTCTATATTTAGTGCCAGTAGCTAAAGACATTTAAGTACATTAGCACTGGTTTGAAAATTAATTCTATTAAGTGTTGGCTGTAGGTTTCTGATATGTAATGCTTCGAGAATCTGAAGTTTTTGTTTATTATTTTGATGTTCTAATATTGTTGTGTTGTCGGTGAGAATTTTCCGTAGCTGTGTCGTTGGGCATGAATGTTTTTTTAAATGCTGAGCTATTGAACTTGTGTCTGAAAGGTGCATTGTCAGTCTCCTCGACAGGGTAGTTGAGGTTAAACCAACATATATATTATTATTATCAGAGATACAATCTCCTAAAGGACATTTAAATTTATATATAACGTTGGTTTTTTGCAAAACTCCAATCGAGGGAGAGGAATTATTTCTAATGACTAGATTCGAGGTTTTAAACTTATTATAATATATAACGAGTTTGATTTTTTTATTAGGATCAGTGGGGAGTATGTTTTTGTGTATCAATGTTTTCAAGATTTTTTCATCGGATTTGTAATTGTAGTGCATTTGGTTACGATAAAAGAGTTTGATATATGTTTGTTGGCTGGATGGAGTAGTACACTGTTCATTTTGTTGGTTAACATTTTTGATCATACGTTTAATTTGTTCATCAACAATATAGTTAGGAAACCCATTGTTGATGAGAGCCTGTTTTATGTTTTCTACCTCTTTATAAAATATTGTTTTGGAGGAGGAGATTAGTTTGGCACGGGATATTAGATTATGAATAATTGCTTTTTTATATCTGAAGGGGCATTCACTTTTAAAGTGGAGGGTGCAGGAGTTGTTACTAGAGGGTTTTTTGTAAGTGGAGGTAGTGAAGTTATTATTGTTGTTAGCATCAATAAGAACATCTAAAAAGGAAATTTTATTGTTTTTGTTTATTTCATGAGTAAAGTTAAGGACTGAATTGTTTTGGAAGGTGTCTTGTAGTATGTTGATTTCGTTAATATTATTAGTAAGAATAAGGATGTCATCAACATATCTTAGGTATATTGGAGGTTTTTTTGTGCTATTAAAAATTCTATTTTCGAGATCGGACATGTAGAAATTACTGAAAATTGGGCCTAGGACAGACCCCATAGATACGCCATCAGTCTGAACGTAAATATTTCCAAGATGGTCATAAAATGGAACTTCAGTAGTACATGTTAAGAGTAGTTTTCGAAGTATATTAGAGTTGATTTTAAGAGGAGGAAGAGATGGGTTATTATAAATATTATTTATAATAATATCAATTGTTTCATTAACAGGTACATTAGTAAATAAATTTTCTACATCGAGTGAGGCTAATATACCATTATTGGGTTTAATTGTATGAAGAACTTGAATTAATTCATGTGTAGATTTTATGTTGTATTTGCTAGGTAAGTATGGTGAAATAAGCTGTTTTATTGTTTTTGTGAGTTGATAAATTGGTGTAGGTATTTGTGATATAATAGGGCGTAGAGGATGATTAGGTTTATGTATCTTTACGGCCCCGTAAAGATAGCCGGGTTTATAATCGCCAATTATTTTGGGTAGTTTTATGCTATTAAGTTCGGCATTATTAGCAGTGATTAGTTTATTAATTTTTGATTTTAGTAGGTTGGTGGGATTCTTATTTAATTTTTTGAATTTTGTGTGGTCATCGAGGATATTTTGTAGTTTTGAATGGTAATCTGTTTTATTGAGTACTACAAACATGTTTGTTTTATCAGCTTTTTTTATGGTGATGTTAGGGTGGTTGCGTAATTCTTTAGCAGCAGATTTTAGTTGATGTGTTAATAATGTAGGTTGTTTTTTATTGTATCTATTTTTGATGGCTTCAGCCTTAAGGAGATCACGGAATTCGGGTTTGACTGAGATTACCTTATTATCCCGGAGTTTTAAAATGTTTTGGTATAAAATTTCAATTTCTGTATTCTTGTTGATGCTGGTATATCCTTGGAATAAATGGCAGTTGGGTCCTAAGTTGAGGAAATCTTTTTGTTGTGGAGTTAAATTACAGTCCGAGAGATTGATAAATTTGTCAATATTATTAGGAATAAGTAGATGTCCTTTGTAGAGATTGTTTAGCTTTTTTTGAAGTGTAAGTTTGTGGTCGTAATCACTTTTGTTAATGATTACGGAAAGTCTGTTATCTAGTTCGTGGAGTTGTGCAGGTGTAATAGAGCTTTCAAGTTTGTCTCGTATTTTTTGTGATTCAAGGTTGAGTGAATGGATGTTATTCTTACAGAGTGTAATTTGTCTCTTCACGAGATCACGTCTGTATTCCAAAGTGCTGTTATATTTATGAGCTGCAGGATCATGAAGTTTAAAATATGTATATTTAGGCAGCATTTCTTCGTTAATGCAAATTTCATTAAAAATAATAGACATTTTATGTCTACATATTTTCTTTTGGATCCGTTCGAATTCCCGTATTACTTTTATTGTATTCTGGGGGAATTGATTTATGTATTGTCCATAGTTGCATGTATCCCTAGTACTTTCTGCCCGACTTTGGGCCATCATCAGGGGAGGATCTACTACAAAAGTGATGTAACTTTTGTTTTAGCATATTACAACTGTGTAAGTGCGTCTTTGCCGTTGAAGGTTGTGGCGTTTGTTTTTGAATGTGATTCTATATTTAGTGCCAGTAGCTAAAGACATTTAAGTACATTAGCACTGGTTTGAAAATTAATTCTATTAAGTGTTGGCTGTAGGTTTCTGATATGTAATGCTTCGAGAATCTGAAGTTTTTGTTTATTATTTTGATGTTCTAATATTGTTGTGTTGTCGGTGAGAATTTTCCGTAGCTGTGTCGTTGGGCATGAATGTTTTTTTAAATGCTGAGCTATTGAACTTGTGTCTGAAAGGTGCATTGTCAGTCTCCTCGACAGGGTAGTTGAGGTTAAACCAACATATATATTATTATTATCAGAGATACAATCTCCTAAAGGACATTTAAATTTATATATAACGTTGGTTTTTTGCAAAACTCCAATCGAGGGAGAGGAATTATTTCTAATGACTAGATTCGAGGTTTTAAACTTATTATAATATATAACGAGTTTGATTTTTTTATTAGGATCAGTGGGGAGTATGTTTTTGTGTATCAATGTTTTCAAGATTTTTTCATCGGATTTGTAATTGTAGTGCATTTGGTTACGATAAAAGAGTTTGATATATGTTTGTTGGCTGGATGGAGTAGTACACTGTTCATTTTGTTGGTTAACATTTTTGATCATACGTTTAATTTGTTCATCAACAATATAGTTAGGAAACCCATTGTTGATGAGAGCCTGTTTTATGTTTTCTACCTCTTTATAAAATATTGTTTTGGAGGAGGAGATTAGTTTGGCACGGGATATTAGATTATGAATAATTGCTTTTTTATATCTGAAGGGGCATTCACTTTTAAAGTGGAGGGTGCAGGAGTTGTTACTAGAGGGTTTTTTGTAAGTGGAGGTAGTGAAGTTATTATTGTTGTTAGCATCAATAAGAACATCTAAAAAGGAAATTTTATTGTTTTTGTTTATTTCATGAGTAAAGTTAAGGACTGAATTGTTTTGGAAGGTGTCTTGTAGTATGTTGATTTCGTTAATATTATTAGTAAGAATAAGGATGTCATCAACATATCTTAGGTATATTGGAGGTTTTTTTGTGCTATTAAAAATTCTATTTTCGAGATCGGACATGTAGAAATTACTGAAAATTGGGCCTAGGACAGACCCCATAGATACGCCATCAGTCTGAACGTAAATATTTCCAAGATGGTCATAAAATGGAACTTCAGTAGTACATGTTAAGAGTAGTTTTCGAAGTATATTAGAGTTGATTTTAAGAGGAGGAAGAGATGGGTTATTATAAATATTATTTATAATAATATCAATTGTTTCATTAACAGGTACATTAGTAAATAAATTTTCTACATCGAGTGAGGCTAATATACCATTATTGGGTTTAATTGTATGAAGAACTTGAATTAATTCATGTGTAGATTTTATGTTGTATTTGCTAGGTAAGTATGGTGAAATAAGCTGTTTTATTGTTTTTGTGAGTTGATAAATTGGTGTAGGTATTTGTGATATAATAGGGCGTAGAGGATGATTAGGTTTATGTATCTTTACGGTCCCGTAAAGATAGCCGGGTTTATAATCGCCAATTATTTTGGGTAGTTTTATGCTATTAAGTTCGGCATTATTAGCAGTGATTAGTTTATTAATTTTTGATTTTAGTAGGTTGGTGGGATTCTTATTTAATTTTTTGAATTTTGTGTGGTCATCGAGGATATTTTGTAGTTTTGAATGGTAATCTGTTTTATTGAGTACTACAAACATGTTTGTTTTATCAGCTTTTTTTATGGTGATGTTAGGGTGGTTGCGTAATTCTTTAGCAGCAGATTTTAGTTGATGTGTTAATAATGTAGGTTGTTTTTTATTGTATCTATTTTTGATGGCTTCAGCCTTAAGGAGATCACGGAATTCGGGTTTGACTGAGATTACCTTATTATCCCGGAGTTTTAAAATGTTTTAAAAATGTTTTAAAAAAACATTCATGCCCAACGACACAGCTACGGAAAATTCTCACCGACAACACAACAATATTAGAACATCAAAATAATAAACAAAAACTTCAGATTCTCGAAGCATTACATATCAGAAACCTACAGCCAACACTTAATAGAATTAATTTTCAAACCAGTGCTAATGTACTTAAATGTCTTTAGCTACTGGCACTAAATATAGAATCACATTCAAAAACAAACGCCACAACCTTCAACGGCAAAGACGCACTTACACAGTTGTAATATGCTAAAACAAAAGTTACATCACTTTTGTAGTAGATCCTCCCCTGATGATGGCCCAAAGTCGGGCAGAAAGTACTAGGGATACATGCAACTATGGACAATACATAAATCAATTCCCCCAGAATACAATAAAAGTAATACGGGAATTCGAACGGATCCAAAAGAAAATATGTAGACATAAAATGTCTATTATTTTTAATGAAATTTGCATTAACGAAGAAATGCTGCCTAAATATACATATATTATATATATATATATATATATATATATAAAGAAAAAATATATAAAAACAATATACGTATATATATATATATATATATATATATATATATATATATATATATATATTACATGTTATGCATTGTTTCACTCAGTGTGTTATTTGAAACCCGCACAGACGAACGTGCAACGTTCTCTAATTCGGAAATATATACTTTATAAGTTTGAACGGGGTCATAACGCCTCGAAAGCAACCAAAAACATGTTTCGTGTGGACGTGAAGGCGCATTTGATTAAAATACTGAAACCAGAATGTTGAAGAAATTTTGTTTGGGTGGCAAAAATCTCGACGATGTGACAAGGTCAAGTTGGCAAAAAATTAAGTATAGGTTTTCGTTTTGTTCTGTTTTATGGAATATCAATCAATATAGATTATTTAATGCCAAATCCTGTTTATACATATATATTAGATATATAGGATTTGTAAACATTTTGTTAATAACATTTTTAAATGAGCTTAAGTTCATGTTTTTTCACACAGTTAAATGGTCTCAATTATGGCTATCTAACAGTTATAATTCTATTCAATAGCAATCATTTGTTGCATAAAGTGAAATAGTTCCAAGTATTGCTCGTTTGCATGCAGTTAAATTGTTCAAAATATTACTATGTATCACTAACATTCAATTCAGCCGTTCGTTTACACACAGTTAAATGATAAACAGTTCTATTTCTAACAATTCAATTTAACTCAAGTCATTTGTTTGATCTCAGTTTAAATGTCAAAAAGTTCTACTTGACTCATAGATATGACTTCATCAGGAATTACCACTTCAAATCAGAGTAGGGCGAGGAGCGAAGGTAATGAAGTGGTACTCTGCATTGCCCAAAGCTCCGGAATTACTGGAGCCTCACGAATGGATTGTTTAGTGTCATATTCAGGACACTCGTTGGAGTGATGGGGAGTCCTACCCCTCTTCTAAGATGCAGTCGGTGTATTCTACAGCCACAGCAAACTGGGGTGCTTGACTAATAGATAAATTTGATGTATATCATTAAAGGTGAGGGTGAAACTTGAACCTTTTTCAAGCTTGATATAGATATTCTTTCCCAAAACTAAATCAAGTAGAAAGATTTCAGTTATGTAAGTTTGGAGAGTGTGATGTCAGTCTTTCATTGTTATTACTCCCATGTCTACTCAGTTTTTTTTTAAGGTAATGAAGTGTTCACCGAGAATTAATTTTTTTAATTACTGCGGACTTTTTGTCCTCATCTTGGTAGGTTGTTTTTTTGGTGTTTCTTCTCACAACGTTCCTTCTCACAACCGCTATCTTCTGACAATACTCAACGCCTCTATCTGCTGTGCTACAGGCCTCGTAGGGCAGCAGATATAGGCGTTGAGTCTCTACGGTTCCAGGTGAGCATTGTCAGAAGATAGCGGTTTCAATTCCTCCCCAAGCCGGCCAGAGGTTTACTTGGTCAAAAACGCAGTGCGATAGACAACAACTATGGAAGGCAATAATTATTGGGGATACGGTCACAAGACTCAGCATTCCTATCCGAGGTCACGGTTAATCACCTGAAGAAGGCCAGAGATGAAATTTGGCCGAAACGTAGTGAGAAGAAACAACAAAAAAAACTACCAAGATGAGGACAAAAAGTCCGCAATAAATAAATAAATAAATAAATTCTCAGATTAAGAAGACTCATCTCAAAAGGATTCACAATAAAGACAAGTGTTCACTGTCTTTAATTGGATCATTTTGAGAGAATAAATAAAAATTAATTCTCAAGTGTTCACCGGTTTAAATGATCATGACGATAGATTTTGTACCGTATTTTATTGGTGACAATTGTTTATCTGATTTCGGTAAAACATGAATTTGGCATCAATTAATCCGTAAAGGATTGAAATGTTACATAATGACTTTTGACTGGCCGGTCAGTGTGGATTTCAAAAACAAAATATGCAGCTGTGTCTTAAAGTAAACAAGGGACATCAGAAATTCCACGTGAATTGTGTCGGAAGAATTGCGTAGGTAGGGCGCCAGAAGGAGAAATGTGTGAGCAGCTGAAAAATATATAGTGACGGAAGTTTTCAACCCCGGTGGTCAGTCGTAGGGGAGCTGTCAGCAAAGAAGACAAGTCACGCTGTCTGAGCGATTGCACGGAGGTGGGTGAAGGTGGACACCAGTTGTAAGACTGCTCTGTATCAATCTTTCGTGAAAGAAGCACGATGACGCATTTTTGCCAACATCGTCGTGGAACATAAAATTATGATTTACCGATAAAAACAGTAATCTACTAAAATAACAGCTTAATTCTGAGTATGGTAAAATTTTTACCTCTGGTGGTGTAACGGTTAGCAGGCTGGACTAGCAAACCTACACGAGTGAGTTCGAGTCTCATTGGGCGCCCCATTCATTCGGCCTTGTGCCACATCGAAGCAAAGAGCTTTGTAAATTACTAAGATTGCTGTATATATATATATTTATATATATATATATATATATATATCAGTTACTTTATATATTTAATAGTATGGATGTTTATCTACAACCATAGGTTTCATGCCGTCTGCCTGTTGTTTGTTGTAATAAGACGGCATGAAACCTGTGGTCGCAGATAAGCATTCATGAAATTAAATATATATAAAAGGTAATATATATTCATTTTCATTATATAATAGCTTAATCACTGATGTAGGGCACTCTCCAAATTATACTGCATTTGGTTGGACACAAACCCGCCAAGTGAGACAGTGACGAGTATATATATTATTGAAATTATGCATATATTAACACAAATATTTATCACTTTTATAATCTTTAAACTACTGTAACATAATAATAAGTGAAACTAGGATTTTTATAAAGTTTTCTATTCGAATGCTCTTCTCTAGTGGTTGACTGATTAATAAATTCATCTTGGCAATCAGTGACTCCTGAATAGTGACTTCAACCCTCACTAGTTGTGTCATACCCATAACATTGTGCCAAATCTAAGCTTGAATTTGTTCTAGCTAACCATCATAATACACGTCATTTAGAGAAAATAAAATTACAGTTTTTAAGCAAAACTATTATAATTATCATGCTCTAAGAGGAAATCGAACTTTCCTCACTACTAGATTATACTAGTTTGCTAAATATTACCCCGCTACAAGGTGCTCATCTTCCGAATGTATATATATTTAAAGAAAAAAAAAAGATTCATATCAGTGTGATATTTAATCCAAATGCAACTTATTGTCATTATAACTGTATGCATTTAGTGTAATGAAAACAGCCTCATTTGGCTCACCGATTCCATTACCTATGATTATAACCGTTTTGCTAAGCGCGCTTCCAATATCATTAATATGAAATAGTCTCGTTGAGCCAAGTTCAAATCCTATAAAAAGGATTGTATTCTTTTGTGCTAATGCCCTTGGGAAAGGCAGTGAAAAATTAGGGACATCTGTGAAAAAGAGATTTTGATTTCGAGGCAGAGAGAGAGAGAGAGAGAGAGAGAGAGAGAGAGAGAGAGAGAGAGAGAGAGAGGTCTTGATGATAAGGGAGAAACGAATAGGAAAGGGAACGGTAGGTTCCCGATATCCTGACCATGATAGCAGCAGACGCACCAGTTAAAAATAAAAATGAATCAGGAACAATCGACCGACGGACTCTGATTGGCCGGAAGAAACTCAACGCAAAAAGCCGTTAAAGGGGACCCTGGATAGAAAATAAAAAAAGAAAGTCAGTTGGAGACCAGCCACGGAGGTGTGAAGACGGACTGAAAATTATGGCGGCCATTTTGGGTGAGTTCCCTGAAGGAGTCTCACACCGGCTGCGAAGAATGATGCCAAGTTCTCTGTTTGCCTCTATCGTCCTGCGACGGTTTATTTCTCCCTGTCTATTCTGAGCAGTCAATGCATTTCATATTCTGTGTATCTCTCTTAAGTGACAACTAAGAAGGTTAGTAGTAATTAAACTTCGTATCAAACGAAACAAAAGACGGTTTTATGGGTGTCGTCACTTCTTCTCACGGTGGGGTTACAACGGGGGTCCCATTGGAACTTAAGGCTTTGTGCAACACTCATAGACAATTTAGAACGGTGGTGTTTCACATATCTATGTGGCGCCGTAGCTCTACAAACGTCTGTTGAGAACCGTGGTAGTACAGTCCCTTCCCAAGCAGCTATGGGTAAATCATAAGACTTACTAGGCACTTTGTATCGCAACCAGTATAAAAAGGAGAGTTTTCAATTCAAACCAGCGAAACTCAGATTAAAAACTGTCCTTGTGTCACTCGCAGCCCGAAGTGGAAGGGTTGGATAAATAAATATTATCGGGGTTTCTAAACAGTGTAAATAGGCTGGCACCATGCTGACTTCCACTTTTTATTTATCTTCAACTTTCACTGAAATTTATTGTATCCATGCCGATACTTTACTCTCTCTCGTGTCATTCAAATAATTAGATATACACCGATAAAATATATGACAATAAAAAAATTATGAGTAAAAAAAAATGTAACCGTAAAGATAGCGTCTTAAAACTCTATACAAAGACAGGAATAAAAAGAAAAGATCCAAAAAAGAGAATCGTCGAAGAATACAAAAATTTTGCGAAAGTTACTGGAGCCCTGAGAGGAATTGATGAAATTCCGCCTATTTCAAGACTCGCCAATAACAATGGTACAAATCGGGAATAATTATATCGTTTATAAAGATATAAAGAAAAATCTGATAATAGTAATGAAAAAAGAAACAAAAAAAAAAGCAAAAAACAATTGGACTGTTGCTATTTTAAAAGCACTCGTAATACAATGACAAATGGAACTACTAATTACTGGGCATGGTGAGGAATGACAACTTGAGCTGCTGCTGCTAATAATAATAATAATAATAATAATAATAATAAGAAGAAGAAGAAGAAGAAGAAGAAGAAGAAGGGAGCAAAAAGATAAAGAAATAGTTGGATCTTAAAAGGGAGCTAAAAAGAAATCTGGTAGATGATTGTGACAGTTGGTGTCTTTGTAATGGTCCCCAACGGCCTTGAAAATAGAGTAAAACTGGATGGGAAGGGAGACCTCATAAAGAGTGAAATAATAATAATAATAATGATCCGTCCAGGCGAATGAAACGTACAAAGTTTGCTGGGATTTTGAAAAAAAAAACAGATCACCTAATTGCGGCCAGACAACCAGATAGACAACAAAAGAAAAGAAAAAAGAAAAACAAGAAGAGAACCTGCTGAAGAGTGGGCTTTGCCGTCCCGGTGAACCACTGGGTGTAATTAAAAGGAAGCGAAAAGTGAGATAAGTACTCTGACCTTGGCATAGAACTAAAAAAAAAAACTAAAAAACTATAGGAAATGTAAATGACGGTGATACCAATTGTAATTAGCACGCCTGGAAAGATTCCGAAAGGCTTGGTGAAGGAACTGGAAGACTTAGAAATAAGGGGACGAGTGGGGGTCATCCATACAACAGCATTATTAAGATCGGTCCGAATACTGAGAAGAGTCCTGGAGACTTGAGGAGAAATGCTGTATCTCAGACTTTAGTAAAAGGCCACCTGTTATACTGGTGTGAAAAACTCGCAAAGAATAGCAACAATAATAGAAAAATTCCAATACTTAGAATACATATAATTACAAACTTCCCACACGCTAGGTCTTGGGTAAAGACCCAGTAAAAGATTGTTAGAAACCTAAAGTCAAACTGAAAATCGTGATCGTACAGACCACAAGATTATTGAGATCGGCTAGAATACTGAGAAGAGTTCTGGAGACTTGAGGAGACTTGCTGACACACGGACTCCAACTGTTAAATATTTTGTGAAGAATCCGACAAGAATGCTTAAAATAATTCCAAAGATTTGATGAGACTTGCTGTCACTTGAAAGTTAGTGAAGACCATTTACTACAGCTATAAAAAAAATTGTGGAGAGGTAACAACAACAGACAAGAGGAAAACGTGATGAACAATAATAAGAAAACGCTGTGTTATATGAAGATTATTATTATTATCATTATTCTATGTGAGTTTGACCTCTCACTGGAGATTGAGTGACAGCAAGTCTCCTCAAGTCTCCAGGACTCTTCTCGATATTCTGGCCGTTTTCAATAATGCTGTTGTTTGGATGGTCTCCACTCGGTCGCCAACTTCCAAATCTTCCAGGCTCTTTAGTAATCCTTTAGTTACCGTGCCCAAAGCACTAATCACAATTGGTATAATTGTCACCTTCATGTTTCATAGTTTTTTCAATTCTCTAGCAAGTTCAAGGTACTTGTCTCTCTTTTCACATTCTTTCAGTTTTATTCTGTGGTCTGCCGGGACAGCAAAGTCGACAATTTTGCAGATTTTCTTTTTTCTTTGTTTTGTTGATTATTATAAGGTCTGGTCTTCTGGCCGAGATTAGGGGATCCGTTCGTATATAAAAGTCCCACAGGAGTTTGTGCGTGTCATTTTCTAGGACGGGTGCTGGGTTATTATTATTATTATTATTATTATTATTATTTACACCTTGAGAGTTCTTCGCGTCAGAGTTATCTGATGGTCTTTCACTGAAGTTTGAGTGACAGCAAGTTTCCTCGAATCTTCAGGACTCTTCTCAGTATTCTAGCCGATCTCACTAATGCAGTAGTTTGGATGGTTTCCACTTGTCCTCTTATTTCTTTGTCCTTCAAACCCTGTACTAATTCTTTGGTGATTGCATCAAGAGAACCAATCACATTGGTATCACCGCCACTTTCATGTTCCACAGTTTTTTCAGTTTCTTAGCAAGGTCGATGTACTTATCCTTCTTTTCACTTTCTTTCAATTTTACTCTTTGGTCAGCCGGTACAACAAAGTCGACAATTTTACAAGTTCTTTTTTTTTGTTGATTACTATAAGGTCTGGTCTTTTGGCCGAGATTAGGTGATCCGTTTGTATGTAAATGTCCCATTGGAAATTATGTGTCTCATTCTCAAGGACAGATTCTGGGTTGTGCATATAGCATTTATTCGTATGGCCAAATTTAAATTTCTTGCACAATTTCCAGTGGTTTACCTTGCCCACCCAGTCGTGTCTAGTCTTATACTCCTTCTGTGCTAAGTTACTGCATTCGTCGATTGTTTTGCCTCATTATTGATATTATCTCTTTAAGAGTTTTTCGTATCAGTAGTAACTGTTGGTTTTCAATGAAGTCTCAGTGACGGCAAGTCTTTTGATTCTTTTAAATATTCCTACTGGTCAGTACTGGGTCTCATTCCCTCCACGGATTTCCAATTTTCCGCTGTTTTTCCATGGTGTTAAGGACTGTTCGATGGTCTTCAACTAAGAATGATATAACTGTCTCCTTCATTATTATTATTATTATTATTATCAAAATGAAAAAAGCATTATCGTTATTGCTCTTCTCATTATAAAAGCTATTTAATTCTATAAAAAAGCAAGAGAAAATAAAAATTGATAATAAAAGAAAATTGTAATAGCATTGATGACAATAGAATAAAAAATCACTCATAATTTTGATGCAGCCCAGTGATATTTGATGTGGATGCAGTTATCGATTAAACATTAGAACCATTTATAAATATTTTGTGAGTAAAAAGACTTTGAGGACAAATGGGAAAACAACCACACCAACATGAACAACAGCAACAAAATAATGATCGTAAGGAGAAAATGCGTTAAGGAAAAGATAAAGAAAGAAAAAAAAAAGAAAAAAAGAGGAGAATGATCGATGGAAAAAATGATTTTATAGAATAAAATTCTAAAGTCTAGCCGATTTCTGCATTTGAAGATCTCGCAGAAGGGGTCGAACACGATCTCTTTTGGTTTAAATCCGCGAGGCGACGACAACGACGATGACGATACCGCTCCACCCACTACAAGTGCTTACGAAGACAGAGAGAGGATGATTTGAAGAAAGAGACATAATGGGTTAAAGAAAATGTTACTAAGACATTTATCTAACCAATCCATTAAAGAATGATGAATTCGACAACCCATAGCGAATTGAGTTGTCCGTCCGTACGTCAATCTGTTGGTGTGTTTGTCTGTCTGTGTGTAAAACGGTATTTCTATGTCTTCCTTCCTCTTCTCTTCCTCCTTCTCCCTCCTACTTCCTCCATGCTAACCAATCAGTGATTCTTTTCAGAGTTTTCGTTTGTCACTGTCAACACTGTCGACTCAGCGCATTGTTCAAGAAAAAGCGCCCAATGAATTTCTACACCCGCCATTTCTATACGCCATTATACCCGCTAATATTAGCGAGCAGACAGAAAAGAAAGGATATAAAGAAGGGACTGAGGAGAGGCAAAACGAATGGATGGAATGGAGGTGAAAATAAGTAAAAGGCGAAAAATGAATAAGAGAGAAACACCGAAAGAAGTAATTATAGAAGAAAAATTGCAAGTCTAGAGTAAAACCAGTCGAAAGAAAAAAGAAAGAAAAAAGAAAGAAAAAAACGGAAATAACGGAAGACAATTCTGAAAAGAAAGAAAGAAAGAAAGAAAGAAAGAAAAAAAGAAAGAAAACAGCATCAATCAACAGAAAGAAAAGAACAAACAAACAAAAGGCTCTCAATGAGAAGAAAGAAAGAAAGAAAGAAAGAAAATGGCGTCAATCAACTGAGAGAAAGGAACAAACAAACAAAAGGCTCTCAATGAGCAGAAAGAAAGAAACAAAGAAAGAAACAAAGAAACGAACAAATAAACAAACAAACAAAAGACTCTCAATGAGAAGAAAGAAAGAAAGAAAGAAAATGCATTAATCAACAGAAAGAACGATAGAAACAAATAAAAGATTCCCAGTGGGAAGAAATAAAAGGGGAAAATAAACAAATAAATAAATAAATAAAGAAAGAAAGAAAGAAAGAAAGAAAAGGGTGTCAATTAGCAGAAAGAAAAGAACAAACAAACAAAATGCTCTCAATGAGAAGAAAGAAAGAAAGAAAGAAAGAAAGAAAGAAAGAAAGAAAGAAAGAAAGAAAGAAAGAACATCCTGAAATAGATAGATATAGAGATAGATGGATAGATATGAACAGAAGAAAGAAAGAAATAAAGAAAGAAAGAAAGAAAAGGGCATCAATCAGCAGAAAGTAAAGAACAAACAAACAAAAGGCTCTCAATGAGCAGAAATAAATAAATAAATAAATAAATAAAACACTGAATAAAAAGATAAAGATTGAAAGGAAGATTAAAGAAAAATATTAAAAAAAAGAAAAAATAACAGATAAAATAAAGGTAATATAAAGAATGTAGTAAAAAAAAAGAGGAAACAATGAAAACGAAATATAAAAACTTGAAGAGCAAGAAAAAGACAGAACATAAGAGATACTGAACAAAAGAACGAATCAAGAAAATGAATAAGAAAGGAAAAAAAAAATGAACAAAAATTAAAGATTAATAACAGAAATGGGAAAAACGAATGAAAGCAGAGAATGAATGAAAGATTAGAAAAACGAAAGAACGAAAATGAATACATGTCCTTATGAAAAGGGATGTAAAGAATACGAATCTAATTCTTCAAGTGAAAGAATGAACAATTTAAAATCGAGTGAATAATGGAAGAAATAGAAAAAAAAGTGACGAATGTTTTAAAAAGAGAAATGGTCAACGGAAGAAAAAAATTACAAACAAACAAAACAAAAACAAAAACAAACAAAAACAAACAAACAAACAAAAACAAAACAAGAAAAGACGTCAGATTAACAGAAAGCGGATGATAAAAGAAGAATCAATAAGTGAATGAATAAAAAAAAGAAAGTGTAAAGACATTATAGTAATTGAAAGATAAAAGAAAATAAATTTAAAAAATGGCAGCCGTTTAAAAAAACAAAATAAATGCGATGTAAAAGGAATAATAATGGACAAAAAGAGAGTGAAGAAAAAACACATGAATAAGAAAGAAAGAAAGAAAGAAAGAAAGGTGACAAAAACTGAAACAAATACGCTTATACAGACGAATGAGTTGGAAGAGACCATCTTGAAATCAAGAGGGATAAGAAATATAAAGAATAACGATAAATTAGGCGTCACTCCATAACAAAGCAATTGCTATAACAAAATTGGGAGGGACAATAATAATAATAATAATAAAGAAGAAGAAGAAGAAGAAGAAGAAGAAGAAGAAGAAGAAGAAGAAGAATTACTAAGGTCTTTGCTTAGATGTGGCACAAGGCTGCATGAATCGGGCACCCAAGAAGAAGAAGAAGAAGAAGAAGAAGAAGAAGAAGAAGAAATTACAAAGGTTTTTGTTTAGATATGTGGTAGAAGGCTGCATGATTGGGGCACCCAATGAGAAGATGAAGAAAGTCAATACCTCCAGTAACAAGTAAAAATGGAGTGTAAGACCAAGAAATCATTAAAGAAAAAGATGTGTGGGTTTGAATTATCATCCCGGACAGATGAAACAGTCAGGTTGTCAATTTACACACACACACACACACACACACACACACACACTTATATATATATATATATAGTAACAATTCAAAAGATTGTTTTGAATACTTAGCGTGGATAAAAGCTATTTTCTATGGATTACTTTCTGTTCTGAATTTTAAGACCCAACTTCAATCACATCATTCTCAATTCCATCGTTGAAATTTATATAAAATATTTTAATTTGGTTTCTTTATTTAATGGCTAATCAACCTTCATGAGATATTCAATGCTAAATGCATCCTTGTAAAAGAACTGCAGTAATACAAATTAATTCATAGCTGGCAGGGATAATGTGGTTCATGCCTTTCCCTAGGGTGATAGCGTAAATAAAATTAGAACTCATTTATTTTGAGGACACAGTCTTTCCCTCTAACCATTACGACACAGGAACTCCAAAATATTTCCCTTTATTTCTTGTTGTTCTATTCTCTTTCTTTCTTTCTTTCTTTCTTTCTTTTGTCGCTTTTGATATATTTCGTCGTTCCTTTTTTTTTTCCTTTTCTTTCTTTCATGTAAGTAATTATGTTGTTGATATCCGAGGTGTCGTTTCTTTCTTTCTTGCGCTGTTTGTAATGACGTGGTTGATGTTGATTCTTGTTTCTTTTTGTTTAATTGTTTCTTTCATTCATTCTTTCAATTCTTTTTTGTGATATAATTGTTGGCTTTCTTTACTTGCAACGGTTAAAAGCATTTACCATTTATTTTCTTTCTTTTCTCATTTTCTTTATTTCCTTCTTTTTTCTTTCTTTTTTCTTATGGTGTAGAAGCTGGGGTTCTTTTTTTGTTGCTGTTGTTTACGTGTCTTTCCTTCTTTCTTGCTGGTGATTATCTTGTAGTAGTTGATGTTCTTTATTTATTTATGGTAACTGTTGTTTCTTTCCTTCTTTTCATTCTTTTAGGTTTTCTTTCTTTATTTTTGATTCTCCACTTCTTTCTTTTTTCTCCTACGTTCTCTTTTTTTCGTTTATTTAATCGTGGGTTTCCTCCATTGAAATTTTTTCCACCTAAATCCGGACATGAATCTAATCATACTCTCATTTGAATGCTGGCCCACTTGGCTGGGGCTGCAGGATACAGTGATTGCATACCTGCCGAGGGGTAAGACTCCCCCAAAGAGTGTCCTGTTTTGACACGAAACAATCTGAAGGTGAGGCTCCAGAAATGCAAGAGCTTTGAAGAATGCAGTGTACCCCTTCATAGCCATCGCTCCCAGGTCAACTCTGTACCGGAGTGGTAGCACCTGATAGGGTCCTATCTATGGATCAAATAGAATTAAATTGTGTACTAATGCTAAACTGGATTGTTTGAAATAGAACTGTTTTGACATTTAACTGGGTGTAGACAAAAGGCTATACTTATACTAAACTGAGTTGTTAAAATAGAACTGTTTATATGTATAAAAATGGATTTAACATTAAATAACCAATAATGGTTGATGTACCATAAAACCAAACTTAACAAAACATATCAATATTTGTTAGAATAACTTAATTCGGCGTAAAATGAACCGAAAAATGACTAACTATACAAACACATAATACATATACATCTGCATACAAAATCATAACAACGACACAATAAGGACGAGTGACACAGTTCTTAGAAAAATATACCTCTCACTTTATTTGAAAGGGTTGTGTGTGAGAGGGAGTTGGAGACCGAACAGAACTGCAACATATTGACCTCCCAAGCTCCTCCGGACATAGCAGTATGTCTTTCTCGTTCTCCAAGGTTGCTCAACCGGGGTCTGGGGGCCCAGCTCTCTGCTGGGTGATGTTTTCTCTACCGCATATTATCTCCAACTCTTCTGATCCCCAAACTCTGAATTTCCGGTGCACTGAGTTATATAATAGTTAAACGCCCACTCAATCTATCCCATAAATGGCCAAAGGAATATCCACTTCCGCAGTCTTTGGAATGGTATGTTTTGATCATCATCGAGTGGAATATAATTGTCATACAGTTCACAGGTCACCCTCTTCTGGTGTATCAGTTTGTGACTATACCGTGGGATTTTAACCCTGTCCCATATTGTCAGCCAAGCTCGCCCACACCAATGAAATATGCAACTTCCGCCGTCTTGGAATGGCATGTTTGGCCGGGTCGGAGGTCAATATACAACAAAGGTCGATACGCCGTAAAACGAAACAATCAACCAACCAAACAAGCTTTTAATTCCCTTTGTACATGTATAAACACGAATCTTTTTTTTTCTTTTTTCATTTACAAAAACATATAGGATTTATATATCCTTTTTTTCCCCAACCCCTCCGCTCGGGCAGGATATGACACAAGGTCAATTTTTTAAGCGAAGTTTAACAGATTTGAATTCAGAGTTTTCCTTCTCCTTGACTAGTTGCCTCACCAAGGCTGAAGAACCTAGTCTGCCCTACTATTTACCCATAGATGGAGATTTATATATCCTTTATTTATTATCTATTTTTTTTATTGTCCTATCGTATTCAAATTCGATTTTTCAATCATTTTCTTGAATTTCAACTTTCATTCTTCTATATTTGTTTTTTTTTCCTCCTTGCAATTAGGTTTTCATTTTTCTACTTTTATTATCCCAAATCATTCTTTCTTTCCCTTTCTAATTTAGTTCATTTTCTTTCACTTTCATTCTCGCTTTCCTTTTCTCTTTTTATTCTTCATTTTCTTTTTTTTTTCTTTTCATTTTACAGCATTCACGTTCCTTTCTTTTTCAACTTGCGTTCACTTTCTTTCGTTTCTCTATTTTCATTCGCTTGCATTCATTCTGTATATTTTTATACTTTTATCAACTTTTCTCTTTTTCTATAATCATTTTCTAGCATTAATTTACCTTTCCTTTTTTACTTTCATTCGCTTTATTATTTTAGATTTTTCTTCATCCGGATTCTTTCGTTCTTCCCATTTCTGCTTTCATCTTCATTTCTATTTTCATTCTTTTTCTTTCAATCTTTTATTTTCATTCACCAGTATACGTTTCTCTTACTTTTTCTAATTTCAGTCCGTCTTTTTCCTTTTATATTTTCATTCACTTTCCTCTTTTTTTTCCTTCATTCCTTTCCTATATTCATTATTTCTTCATTTCTATATTTTATTCCTCCTACATTCATTCACTTTTTTCTTTATTACTTTTCATTCTTATTTCCTTCATTTTCTACTGCCTTTTCCCAACATTAATTATCCTGGTTTATCTTTCCCTTCCTATTTTATTTCCCCCGCCCTTTATTGGGTATTTTCTTTAACTTTATTTCTCTCTGTCGGTCTTATTCTCTTTCTTTAGATCAATCTCTCTCTCTCTCTCTCTCTCACACACACACACAATCTCTCTCTCTCTCTCTCTCAATATATATATATATATATATGCACTCGTCAACATCAATCTGTTTTTATTTCTTAATTATTCTGAGCATAACATACTATTTCCGTTTACACAATCCTCCAATTTCACTATTTTTGTTATTTAGTTTCTTTAATCTAAATTTGAAATGTGGGTTCACAATCAATTACTGCATACGAGAACTGATCCGGCGTGCAGAGTTCAAATTATGGATAAGAGTTTACCTTCTACTTGCCACAAAGCTCTTAAGAAAGGCATGAATCCACTCTCTTCTAGTTACGGTTGATGATAATTTTGATATTTGTGTATAAAATCGATCTATTTTTAGCCCTGGCAATAAGTCAGGTTATCAATGTAATACAGAAAAATCTGTAGTATTTTGACGGGAAAACAAATTGCCACTGACGAGTATCTAGTGTTGTTTTGGAATGCGTGTAGTGTAATGGTTACCACCGTTGAAAATGGATTCTACTCGTCCAGTTCAAAATCCTCGACGGAGCTATTTGCGTTTCATTTTGCGTTAATATCCTTAGGAATTACATGAATCAATCTCTTCTCTCTCCAGCTATGAGAAACTAGTTGAGCAGGCTCGGCTCCCCGGCTTTAGTAAGACAACCAGTCTAGAAGAGAAGCTCTGAATTCAAATCAGCTGTACTTAGCTTAAACATTGCCCTATGTCACGTTCTGCCTGAAAAAGTTGGATAAATACATACTGTTGCTCCGAGACGTATCATGAAGAGGTATGGCACTCAAACGACATCAGAAGTATGAGAAACGATTCAGTTAGGTTTTTTGAGTCTAATCCATGAACCCTTTACATATTTTTCCTTTTAGATGGTTTCAACTGATGTGCTGGTTTCTGCAGGGTAAAAAATACAACAAGACACAAGACATGATAAGAAACGATAATATTAGAGAATATGCATGATGACTGTGATAACACCTCTGGCCGGCCGACCCCTGTCTATCTCAGCTTCCCTAAACCAAACTACTCATGGCCAATGATTCATCTAATAGTTTCCGACCAGGAGCATCACACATTTCTTTACGGCCACACAAAACACAACCGAGAGGGTGGTGGAATAGAACAAATGAACAAACATTGACTTGGGCCACCTCCAAGCACAAGAAGGGGGAAGTCTATGTGACACTTTTGTATATTCTGTGTTTCTGTGAGCTAACGCGAGTGTGTACTCGAGCAAAACTCCCACAAAAGCCACTAGCCACAGTGACTTCTTCTCGCGTTAGTTAACCCGGCCTCTGTAGGTCAACAGGTCTTAGCAGTCGTCTTTCTGACTTTTGTTGACTCTCTTCTCTGCTCTGCTTCCATCTTCTCACTGCGTCCTTCTGTCGACTGTGTCCTTCTCTGGACAGATATCTCAATCCGACTGTTCCCTACTGACCACCTTTGTCAACACATTCTCTCTGTCTTCTCTGAGACCTTCGTTCCCTCCTCCACGTCCCGTTTCGCGGGATATCTCACCCTCGGTTCCTTTGTGTGGGTTTCGCGCCAAAACAGACAAAGAGATTCTCTGACCGGCGCCAACACAAACGGAAATGAATGCTACCTATTGTGTCACATGACAAAACACGACATGACCTACGAAATAAAACAAAACACAAGACACAAGACAAGAAACGACAAGATACGGCGAGAAAAAATAAGACACGACACGAAACGATGAGAAAAGTCCCGAAATGACACGAAATGACGAAGACACATGGTACCATGCGGCATAACGTGACGGCGTGATATGACAAGAGAAGACACGACAGAAGATATGACACGACTCGAAACAAAATGACGTGACAAGACACGACAAGACATGAAAGGATGAGGCAAAACATGACAAGGCATGGAATGGCACGACTAGAGAAGACGTGAGTTGACACGACAGAAGATATGACACGACTCGAAATGAAACGAGACGACGAGACAAAACCTGAAAGGTTGAGGCAAAACATGACACGACACAAAACGATTAGAGAAGTCACAAGACATGACACGATGAGCCGGAACAAGACACGATAAAACAAAACACAAAACACGACACGACGAGAAAATCACGAAACGGCCAGATAAAAAAAAAGTTTGGCACGTCAGGAGAGAACATGACAAGACGTGACAAAACAAGACACAAGATATGACAAGATACGACACAGCAAGACTCATAGAAAGATATAAAAAGATCGTCTGCTTTTTCGATTTTTCTAACTGATGTCTTTTTCTCAATCAATTTTTTCTATTAAAAGTTACAAAAAGCGGCCATTTGCATTGTTACCATAAAATATTTAATTACATAAAATAAAAGGGAATTACTAATTGTCTTTTTGATATTAAGTTGATATAATCTTGGAAAAAATTTCCGGGTATTTGCAAATAATCTTTAAATATATCTGAGGATTGATTTTAATGGCTTTTCCATCCATCTGGGAATATTTTTATGCCTAGAGGTTACAGAATTCCGTACAGTTACCCCATTAGAGTTCCACACAGTATCTTAAGAGTTTTTTTGCGCACAGTTATATGATATCAAAGAGTCCTTTCTAATACAAATAATGTTCAAACAGATCTATTTGATTAATATATGGGACCCTAACAAAAACTACCACCACCGGTTAGAGTGAATCTGCTAATAATGGCAATAAAAAGGAACTCCAAACACTCTATATCTAAAGAAATGGAGCCTTCTTTTCAGACGCAATTATTGTTATACCCAAGGTGTCCATTTTTTTTTTTTTTTTTTTTTTTTTTTTTTTTGCTGGAGGGTTTTACCCCTCTGCAGGGAATTCAGTCAACTTGTAAGCCTCATCGTTTCGGTGCTATACGAAGATAATCTTCTGACAATACAAGGACTTTATTTTGTATAGAAAATTTTAGGTAAAAAGTAAAGTTGGCGACCATTGTCGAGGGTGACCCGAAGGCTCCCTTTTCGATAGCTACTACATCAAGGCGTAGGAGTGGGCTCTACTCCTTTCCCGGGATTGCTCCACTTTACCTTTGATCTGTACCTTATAATGCTGGGTGATAAGCAAGGAGGCATCAAGTATCATTTTTGAGTCTTTGGTATGACTCAACCTGTGATTGAATCCAAGTCTTCCGGACAATGGGTGAAATTGTCAAAAAACAGATATTACTAATTTTTTTACCAAATTCTCAAGCATTAAAACCACGGAATCAAAATTAGAATTGCATAGATATATATAAAGAATAAACTTACTTAATATTTTTCGTTAAAAAGTTTCATGGTTGTAAAGTTTGGTAACAAAATGCCTAATACTGTCTGTTTTGATAGTATTCTATTCCACTAAAAATATCAAAATGTTAATTTCTTTGTTTTAGTCATGAATATCTTTGGCATTAAAAAACTGTTTGGTTGATTGTTGACTTTAGAGGCATGGTTTAGTTTGGTTTGATTTAATTTGGTTTCATAGCGTATCATTGTAGGTTATTTAATGTCAAATCCATTTTTATACATATGAACAGTTCTATCTCAAATAATTCAGTTTAGCATAAGTACAGTTTCTTGTTTACACGCAATTAAATATAAAAACAGTTTTTATTTCAAACAAGACAGATCAGCATAAGTGCGCAGTTTAAAATGACAAAACCAGTTCTAATTTAAACAATTTAGTTTAGCATAAGTACACAGTTTAGTTCTATTTGATCTATTGATAGGATCCTACTAAGTGCTATCTCCCAGGGAGCAACCCCAATAAAGGGGTTCTCTGCATTCCCCGAAGCTCCGGCATTACGGGAACCTCATCATCAGATTGTTTAGTGTCGTATCAAGGACATTCGTTGGGGGAGTCTTACCCCTCTGCAGAGATGCAGTCGGTGTATTCTCTAGCTCCGGGACACTCTTTGAGGGAGTCTTACCCCTCTATAGAAATGCAGTCGGTGTATTCTGTTTCCCAAAGACACTCATTGGGGAAGTCCTACCCTTCTGCAGAGATGCAGTTGGTGTATTTTGCCACCCAACCATCCGACTGGGCCAGTTAAAAGCATGTTAACAGGTCTACGATTATTTTATTCTTTAAGATTAGAGAACATCCCTCCTTGTCCGTTCATGTTTACGTTTTTCGGGTGTATTTTTCTTTCTTTTTTTTTTTTTTTTTTTTCACCCGTTTATGGAATATCCTACCGAATACGAATAGTTTTCAAATCGATCTATTTTACTCAAAGACAGGACCGTAACAGATTATATCACTCATAGTCAGTGTGGACTGGAAGTTATGACAATGAAGGGGTTCTCCATACACCCTTGATCTCTGGCCTCGCCATCATATGCATTTTAGTGTTCTATTTAAGGAGTCTATCCTTAGTCCTTTCGACAGGCGAGAAATTGTTTAATATTTACTTCTTTATTGGAAAGAAAGTACTTTTTGAAGCAGCATAGTTTCACACTGATTATTAGAGACCATCTTACGTTGTTCGTCTGCTTAATCTATGAGGAACTAAATAACCTGCGTAAAAATCTTTTTCCCGAAAGTATGCGGTGCAAAATGTTTATCTGTCAATAGAAGATCTAACAGACGACTATGGTATTAAACGTTTGAACGTTGTCTCAGTAGTATGTCGTATCTGACTACTTTAACACATTGCTAACATTATTTGATTGTGAAGAAAACAATTGGGATACTTGTTGAAGAGGAAATGTATGACGGTTTAAGATTCTTTTGTGCAGAAAAATACGAATACAATTCATGAAGAATTAACAAGAGGGGGTGTCCTCGTGGTGTAGGGGTTAAAGCGCTGGACTGCGGAATCGTAGTAAGCTAGTTCAAACTCCAGTTGCGCTATTACAATCCATTTCAGTCAAATATCCTTGGGAAAGATATGAACCCCCATTATCCTCCCAGTTATGGGTCAATTAGTATCACTGCTATTCTTCCAGAAAGATGGCTTTGTCATTAAATAACCCACGATGGTTGATATGCCATTAAATAAAGAAACAAAACCAATTAACAAGAACATTTCATTATCGAAGCAAACATAACTGAATAATTACAGAAATAACATTAAATACTTAGAGTAAATTAAAGAGAAAAAGGCCTACCGTGTTGAAATAGTCTTTTTTGTGGGTGTAGAGTCCTTGATTACGTATGAGAAAATAAAGGAAGACTTTCATGTTTTAGAGATATTATGTGCCATGCAGCACGACGTTAGCCATCTTGTTGCTGTTTGTTGTGCTATTTGTCAGACTCAGGAGGTAATGATGTTTTGTGACCTCGATCGCCAAACTGCTGAACTCGTCTGTAGACAAATGATGAAATCCTTACATAGATAAAGATATTATTTTTTTTATGAACATTCATTATTTTTTCAACCATACAACTCTATGTAGAAACAAAACACAATAGGAAAATGGACGAAAAGCTGCGTCCTTCCCCAAGAAAAGGGAGCTCGAAATCACTAAAAACTACATAAGCATTATCCTTTCAGCTGTGGCTGCTAAGGCTGCTTCTCAATCGAGAAAATTCTTAGGCAAAATCAGAACAGTTTTTGGAGAAATCGATCCACAACTTCACAGATTCTGACTCTCCGTCGAATCATTGAAGGAGTACGAGCAAAAACTACTGAAGCAATACTATTGTTCGTAGATTTCTCCTAGGCATTTAATTCCATACACAGATTAAAAATGGAACAATTAATACAAGCATATGGTTTCACAAAAGAAACTATAATTATGTTTTACTTAAGCATTAAAGAAATGGTACGCTCACCCGATGGTTATACCGACTTCTTTGAAACTGTCTCTGGAATCTTGAGACGAGATACTCAAGCACCATATATGGTTCGAATCTTTTTAGATTACGTACAACGAACGTTAGTAGATCTAAAAAAAAAAAATGGCTTCGCATTAAAAAACAAACAAGAAGCAGACGATATCTTGCAGAAACTATAACAGACGTAGACAACACAGATGATCTAGCGTTTCTCGTAAATTCATCTGATCAAGTAGTACATATCCAAGAGCAAGCAGCAGGAAGCATTTGCCTCTACGTGAACACAAATAAAGAGTTCATGTGTTTTAAAGAAGAAGGAACCATCTCCACTTTAAATGACAAACATTTGAAATTGATTGACCGGTTCAAATATCTCGGCAGCAAAATCTTATCTTATGTCAACATACACATAGGGAAGACGTAGACTGCTGTTGACAGGTTGTCGATCCAATGGAAATCTGATATCTTTGATAAATTAAAACGGGATTTCTTCTTATTGTTGGAACTACTGAATGGATGGTTTGGTTTCTTTGTTTAATGGCATGTCAACCTTTGTAGGTTATTTAATGCCAAAGTCATTCTCCGAGAAGAACAGTAGTGGTACAATTTAACCCATAGCTGGGAGGATAAGGGGGTTAATACCTTTGCCAAGGGTATCTGCCCGAAAGTGAACGTAACAGCGCGACTGGAATACGAACTCGCTCACTGCGAATCCGTAGTCCATCGCTTTAACCATTACACCACGAGGACACCCCCTACTGAATGGATGTACTACCTGGTAACTATACTTGCTGCTGATGGTCTAGCACTTCTAACAACCTGGACGCGAAAGAAATGCTTGGAAAAAAAAGCAAGATCGAAAATACACAGGAATGCGACGTACTGTTTGGAAGAAATACTGGAAGCAACACCCTACAGTATAGTAACTGTACGGCCACTTACCCTCTATCCAATACACTATCAAAGTAAGACGAACAAGGTATGCTTAGCATGGATTGGGAAGTCAAGAAGAAGATTCTAATTTAGACACTCCTACTGATGGATGCACTATTGTTGGCCGATTAGCAAAGACATATAACAGCTCTGCGCTGACACTGAATGCAGTCTAGAAGACCTACTATGATCGATGAATGAGAGAGAGAGAGAGAGAGAGAGAGAGAGAGAGAGAGAGAGAGAGAGCGGGGACTTTAAACTATCAGCACAGTTTGAAGATGATGATGATCGAAACGTTTAGTACGATCATGTGATTTGAAAGTAATTTTGTGAGTTCTCGTTCTACAAATTAGACTCTATCTATCTTTCTTGAATAAATCTCTATTAAACTTAACTTCATATAATACAAGCTCAAAGGTGCGCTGAGCGTGACGGTTCTCTTCACAATAAATGGAATCGGTGACTCAAGTACTAACCCTGGATGAGGCCCTTTGCGTTTCATTTTGCGCTAATATCGTTGGGAAAACTATGAATTCTTGAGTTCTTCCCTATTGGAAGATGTTAATAATTGGGCAGCTTGGGTTCTTTAGTCTTGGAAACCAGTCTAGTCAAAAGAAAATTCTGAATTCAAACCATATTACTCCACTTAAAAATTGGTTTTGTGTTACATTCTGCAAATGGTGGATGGATTGGGTAAATCCATACCATACAACCCACAAATGTGCGGACCCTAATGAGATTGACATCACTTGAAACCTCTTCACTGTGTGCAAACAAATGATTAATGTTGAATAGAATTATATGTATTTACCAATCCCTCCGCTCGGGGAGGATATGACACAAGGTTAATTTTTTAAGCGGAGTTTAACAGGTTGAATTCAGTTTTCCTTCTCCTAGACTAGTTGCCTCACCAGGGCTGAAGAACCAAGTCTGCCCTACTATTTACCCATAACTGGAGGGAGAATAATTGGATTCATACCTTTCCCAAGGGTATTAGTGCTATGTGAAATGCAATCAGTCTCGTCCAGGATTTGAACTCGTGTCGCCGTGTCCATTCCTTACGACGATAACCATTACACCACGGCACCCCCAAGAATTATAAGGGTTAAATAGCTGTAATTGAAACCATTTAACTATGTTAAAACAATAGCAAACGAATTGGTTCTAACACATTTGAAAATCAAATTAGCGACCAACTAATCTCTTACATATGCATATCTATTTAAATATGTGCAAACAAATAAGTGATGTTAAATTGTTACTGTTACATAGCAATACTTCAAACTACTTAACCGTGAAAAAAAAAAAGAAATGAGTTGTGACTCGTTCAAATATGTTATCAACAAAATCATATACAAATCATATATCTAATATATAAGTATAAACCGAATTCGGCATTAAATAACCTACACTGATTTGATATGCCACAAAACCAAACCACGCCAACCGCGAACATTTAAGCGCAATAATATATATACGGGCTGGTCATCAGTATTTTGCGTTGCATATGTGTATTTTTATTTATGCTATATAAAAACACGAAAGTAAAAGTCCGCTTCTCAGATTGTTGGTTGGTTGGTTGGTTGGTTGTTTGGGTTTATGGCATATCAACCTTTGTATGTTATTTAATGACAAATCCATTTTATACAAATAATCAGTTCTATTTCAAATGATTCCGTTTTGGACGTGTACGCAGTTTGTCAGAAGCATTTGTATTTCAAACTATTCAATTTATGCAAACAGTTCTAATTCAGCTAATTCAGTTTTGTATAAGTATAGATTTTGTGTACAGACAGTTAAATATCAAAACAGTTCTATATTAAACAATTCAGTTTAGTGTAAGTACAGTTTCACTGTCAAAAACAGTTCCATTTAAAACAACTCAGTTTAACTTAATTACGCAGTTTAAATGTAAGTACACTGTTTAATTGTCAAAATCATTTCTATTTCAAGTTTTTCAGTTTGGTCAAACAATTCTAATTCAAACAATAAATTTTGGCATAAGTATGCAGTTTAGTTCTAATTAAGCCATTGAAAGGGCCCTATCAGGTGCTACCATTCCGGGCCAGAGTGTACCTGTGAGCAATGGCAATGAAGGGGTGCTCCGCATTCCCCAAAGCCCCAGCATCACTGGAACCTCACCATGAAATGATTTAGTGTCATATACAAGACACTGCAGTCGGTGTATTCAACAGGCCAAGCCGACTGGGCAATCCCCGGTTGAAGACACAGACTACTTTGACATTGTAGCAGGTGTACTGCAAGGAGACACATTAGCTCCATACCTGTTTATCATCTGCCTAGACTACGTGTTTAGAACGTCTATTGATATATTGAAAGATAACGGTTTCAAGCTGGCAAAGGAAAGATGCAGAAGATACTCCACACAAACAATTACGGATGCGGAATAGGCAGATGACATAGCACTTATGGCAAATACATCCGCCCAAGCCGAAACCCAGCTACATAGTCTGGAACGAGCAGATGCTGGCACAGGCATCCATGTCAACGCAGACAAGACGGAATACATGTGTTTTAATCAAAGAGGCGACATCTCCACACTAAATGGTAGTTCTCTGAAACTAGTGGACAAGAACACCTACGTAGGATGCAGTATCACATCAACAGAGAAATATATCAGCACGTGACTAGCAAAGGCATGGATCTACATCGATAGACTATCGGCCATAGGGAAGTCAGACCTGAGTGATAGAATAAAAGAGCAGCGGTCGTGTCGATACTGCTATATAGATGCACTACATGGACGCTAACAAAACGTATGGAGAAAAAGCTTGACGGCAATTACACAAGAATGCTGCGAACAATACTGATTAAGTCCTAGAAGCAACACCATACAAAATAGCAGCTATACGGCCACCAACCAGCAATCACGAAAACTATTCAAGTTGGACGAACCAGACATGCAGGACACTGCTGGTGCAGTAAGGACGAACTCATAAGCGATGTGCTCCAGTGAACCCCTTCACATGGACGAACAAAGACAGGACGACCTGCTGGAATCTATATACAACAGGTCTGTGCTGATACAGGATGCAGCCGTGAAGACCTCTCGGAAGCGATAGGCGAACGATATCGGTGGCGAAAGAGGATTAGGGAGATCCGTGCTTGTAGCACAGCATGTTGATGATGATGATTTTTATACAGAATAGATGAGATATTGAGGATTGAACTCATTGCAGTTGTACTCATTTGTGAGATTAGCTTGTTAGCCACTGCTCCACGTTTTGGCGTTACTCTTGATATATTTCGCCATTTTGATTATCAGTTGTAAGTATAATTTTAATATAAAGCTTTTAACGTGAAGCTCTAAAGAAGACAGAATAATTATGTTACATGTGAATCCTTTGAGTTACCTTTGTTAAAATAGTCCATGATGAAACTGATACATCTGTTTATAAAGGATTGATATTATTATAATTAGCATTTCATAGTTAACAATAGTCCGTGATTAAAATGATACTGGTCTAGGATGATCATATTACTTCTATTTAGGAAGGAATAAAGGATTCTAATTCACATTTCATGGCTAACAGCAGTTCATGGTGATAATTGTTTTTCTATTTAGGAAGGCCTGAAGTGTTCTAATTATCATTTCATCGTTCGTGGCATTCCATGATGATTGTTTTGGTTCAGTTTGGTTTTTATGACATATCAATGAGTGTAGATTACATGATGCGTGGTGCCTTCAATATGTTTCCAGACTTTTTTTGTATAGGCATTTAAAATTTTTGTAGACTCTTGAAAATTCAGTATGTTATAGCTATACATCTTATGAGATGACTAACCAATTTTTATGATTTCAATTTCAAATGAGCAGCTACAACAGCAATTGGAATACACCTTACTAAAACCTGATTGTCACAGCTGGTGAATTTTAAAAATGCAATCTGGACGTGAGGACACTTTAGAAGAACGATATGCAATAAAATTCTGTTTTAAACTAGGAAAAATGACTTCAGACTAATTTTCGACCATCTTGCATGAATCGAGCATCAGTTTTTGAGTGGTATAAGAGATTCAAGGAAGGCGGGGAGTCTGTAAGGGATGATGAGAGGTGTGGGAGGAGTAAGGAAGTCAATACACCAGAGTTGATTGGCCAAAGGGTTTTTAGGGTTAGGGTTAGGGTTACTATGTTGAGGTTTTAAGGGCGTTCAGGAAGAGATTCGGTCGGAAGAGTGCAGCACTCTTCAAATCGGGTCAGTGGCATTTTCACCAGGACAATGCACCAATCCACAACTGCATCCTTATCACAGACTATTTGACCAAGATGGGCATCAAGACAGTTCCTCAGCCTACCTATCGCCCAGACCTTGCTCACTGTGACTTTTGGTTATTCCCTAAGCTCACAGGCTGTCGTTATGAGACAATTGAGGAGATGAAAGAGACAGTGAAGAAAGTCATTGACACGCTCACACAAGAGGACTTTCATGGGGCCTTGCAGAAGTTGTTGGAACGGTACAACAAGTGCATTGCAGCCGGAGGGGGTTACTTCAAAGGGGACTAGAATTTCATGTGTGTTCTATCAATAAAAGTGCCCATACGAAAAAAGTCTGGAAACTTATTTAATGATCCTCGTACCAAACCCTCTTTATACATATATAACGAAAATATGATTTCTAAACACATTTCGTTGATTTTAAAACGAACCTGAGCTCATTTTTTGCACTCAGTTAAATGGTTTCACTTTTTCTAATACGATAAATTCTATTTACTATTAATCATTTGTTTGCACAAAGGTAAATATTTTCACGTATTGCTATTTAACTGTAACAATTCAATTAATCATTAGTCATTTGTTTACACAGAGTTAAATGATCCAACAGTTTTTTTTTGCAAACAAGTCAATTTAACACTAGTCATTTGCTTGCACATAGTTTGAATGTCAAACAGTTCTGTTTGATCCATAGATAGGATCCTATCATGTGGTACGACTACGGGTCAATGTTGACCTCGGGGCAATGTCAGTGAAAGGTTAATTTGCATTCCCCAAAGCTCCAGCATTACAGGAGCCTGACCATCAGAATGTTTAGTGTCATATCCAGGTTGTCTTACCCCTCTATAGAGATGTAGACGGTGTACAGCCTCAGCCTACTGGGTACTCCATGATAAAATTATTGCTTCTATTTAGGAAAGCGTGAAGTTTTATAATTTCCATTTTATTGTTATTCCAGTTAAATGTAGAATTTGAACCGTTCAAAATGACATTTACCGCGAACGAAGATACTACAAAATAAATTAAACTGGAAATTCTTTTACTTTTGGGGGTATCCTTGTGGAGCAATGGTTAAAAGCGATGGATTGCAGAATCTTAGTAAGCGAGGTAGAACTACAGTCGAGCTATTACGTTCATTTTCGGACAAATACCCTTGGGAAAGGTATAGAACCCCCTTATCCTCCCAGCTATGGGTTAAATAGTACCACAGATGTTCTAGAAGAATGGATTTGGCATTGAATAACCTACAAAGGTTGATATGCCATAAAAACAAAGACACATAACCATCTTCTAACTTAGTGCAATTTATTGCTCTAATATAAATCCCTCTTTCGTGTGCTGTGTTTTTCTGGATAATGGTATATGAATATACACAAACAAAATGATAAGATTGGTAATATATTCTTATACAATATTAATGATTTGTGACAGTAGCTTTTTCCTTACTTTAGTTATTTCTGTAAATTGTAATGTCGTAAGTGCTTCCCACGATTAGTGAACCTTTTGCATTGTTGTGTGACCGACAATAAATCGTCATTTAACAGAACGCCCTCGGTACGTGCTAAAAACGGCCCGACACTAGAGTTGGGGATTTTTGAAAAAGAGATGTTAGTCATAGACTGAGCGACAAGTGAAACCACCCTCTCATTTGAGGTGGGCTCCGGTTTGTGAAGCAACAGATCATTCCTTAATTGACTTGAAAATAAAATTCATGTCTATACGTTTTTGAGACTGATGCAGATGTAGAGAGAAGTCACAGCGCTAATAATTAAGTGGGTGGCATTTTTTTTGTGACCACTTGTTGAACTTTTTGCATTTCTAATAAAAACTCGTTGTCAACTCTTCCTCTCTTCTTTGTCACCGTTAACTTTCTCCGAGAAAAGGCAACGCTACAAAAGGTACATACAGAGGCACACTTAACGTAAAGGCCCTCAACGTAAGAAGTTGTAACCGAAGTTGTAGTCTTAGCCACGGCTGTTTGTTTTTCATTTTCCAGTAACCCCTAGGCTGCAGATTGGTAAGACACCCCCATCCAAAGCGTGTCCTGGATATAACATTGAACAATCTAATGCCGTGGCTCCAGTAATGCTTGAGTTTTGGGGAATGCGGAATATCCTTTCATTGCCATCGTTCCCAGGTTCACTCTGGTCCGGAGTGGTAGCACCTAATACGGTCCGATCTATGAGTCAAATAGAAGTGTTTGATATTTAACCTGTCTGCAAACAAATGACATATGCTAATTTGAATAGTTAGAAATAAAAGTGTTCGATCATTTAACTGTGTAAACAACTGGCTTGGAACCATTTAACTTTATTGACTTATGCTAGACAGAATTGTTAGAAATTGAACTGTTTGATCATTTGACCGTGTAATTGATGTTTAATTGAACTGTTGGTGATACATAGCAATATTTGAAACCCTTTAACTTTGTAGACTTATGTTAAATAGAATTGTTAGAAAGAGAACTGTTTATCATTTAACTGTGTGTATCAATAAAATGTACTTACAAGCCATATATTCAATATCTATGTAAAACATGATTTAGCATTAAATAACTAATAATGTTTGATATGCCATAAAACCAAACCAAAAGAAACCAAACCAAATTAAGCCATCGGGAGAGGTAGGAATCCATCTTTTCTCCCTCTGAGTATTGATAAATAGTCGGCAGAATGGGAACTCTAGCTTTATAAGGTTGGCAGATCGGTCTCGGAGTGGGCAACCCCACTACTTACGTATCAGTGTGGCAGGGTATTTTGCCACGTTGAGTCAGGTCAGAGATCTACTGGTAGAATTTAACTCAGTACAACCTGTCGTATGTTAAGAGAGAAGAAGGAATCTGCCAACTTACTCTCCCATTGCTCTGAGAGACATCACCGAGACCTGAAGTCTTGACAAAGGTTATGGGATTATAGGAGCACATGTAATACTTTTCCGGGTTCTCTGTTCATTGTTTTTTGCTAATATCACCAAGAGAAAACCTTTTGGTATTTGTAATTTTGATCTATTTCCTGTACTTGTGACATATAGTGTAATAGATTAACATCCAAAATTACAAGTTTTATTAGACATCGTGTGGATTTTTAAAAATATATTTTCTTTTTGTTTCTTTTATTTTGTCCATCAGTTGTGCACTTATGGTGTAATCGTTAGCTTGTTTCGATATTCAATAACAAAAAGAAGAATTATTCTCATTATGATATACGTTTATGATCTTGAGCCAAATCTTTGATAATATAATCTTTAATGTTTTGCTTGTATCTATCCACTTATTAAAACTTCTGACTCCATTTTTCTTTTCTTTTTTTTCTTTTGCTCAATCTAATTTTTATCTCTTGAATAAATCTAAAACCTCTTTTTTCTGTTCCTTCTTTTTTATATCCCCTTCTCATATAGAAAAAAAAAAACTAAAAAAACTTCGACTCTACTTAACTTTTCACTTTTAATTTCTCTCCTTTCTTGCTTTGTTTTTTACTTATTTTTTGTTGATGGAAGAATATAACTTTTCCCTTCTTTTTTTCTTTTCATTTCTTTTTTCTTTTTCCGTTTCTCTTTTCTCTTTTTAACTTTCGCCTTTCTTTTTTTGCTTTCTTCTTTGCCCTTTCCATTTCTTCTTCCTCCTTTACGCTTTTGCCTTTTTCTTTTTTTTTCCATTTATCGTTTTCTTTTTTCCTTTTTCGCATTCTCCTTTTTCCCTTTCGTGTTTTTTTCATTCCTTTTTCGCTTTCTCCTTTTTCCTTTTAGTTTTTTTTCATTCCTTTTTCGGGTTTCTCCTTTTTCCTTTTAATCTTTTTTTTCATTTTCGGGTTTTTTCTTTTTCCTTTTAGTTTTTTTTCCTTCCATTTTCGGGTTTTTTCTTTTTCCTTTTAGTTTTTTTTCCTTCCATTTTCGGGTTTCTCCTTTTTCCTTTTATTTTTTTTCCTTCAATTTTCGGGTTTTTTCTTTTTCCTTTTAGTTTTTTTTCCTTCCATTTTCAGGTTTCTCCTTTTTTTCTCTTCCTTCTTTTCCTACTGCTTCTTGTTGTTTTTTCTCTCTCAGATATATTTCAATCTTTTTTTCATTGTTTACCAGCTTTCTTTTTTTTCATGCGATTCAACTTTCTTTCTCTGTTTCCCGCCACTCGTTTTCTTTATTCCATTAAATTATTCTCGACTTTATTTTTTCCATTCCTTCTCACTTTAGATTTTATTCACATCCGTTCGTATATTTCCCTTTCCTGTCAGCCCTCATTTTTTCTTTTCTTTTCTTTCTCCCTCTCCCTTTTTTGTATCCCCCCTCTCACTCTCACTCACTTTCTCTCTCTCTCTTGGGTGTATGCAAGTCCGTTCGTACGAAAACTTCCGGAGATGCTTGGCGAACTTACAAAGCCTGACCGTCGTGTCTCTGCCGCGGAATAATTTCTCCTCGCCTTTTGTGCTGCATCCGTGGCACACGCTTCTCCCTCAATAGAATCGTATCAAAAGAAGTCTGTGGACGCGTTTCATGATTCTATAACTCCGTCTATGGCAGCACAGTGCCAGCAAAGACTCGTAATTTTGCTAATTGATGGATATTCCTCGTTCCATTGTCGAAATATTCCAGCAGATAAAAGAGCGTTTACAAATTACGGTCGTGTGTAGTATCGAAGACATGGTAGCATTCATAAGTTGGATGGGGCTTTGTGCGAAAATAAATGAAGGCCATTCAGAGACGAGTTTCTCTCTCGAAGCAAAACCTCAGCGAAGTCATTGTATGTTAGTTGTTAATAATGGCGTCCGATTTCGACGAGGCAGTCGAGACGAGACGGCCAGGCACACTTCTTTTTCTCCTTTTCTTTTTTTCTTCTTTTCTTTTTTTCTTCTTTTCTTTTTTTCTTCTTTTCTTTTTAAACTTTTTTTCCTTCTCTCTCTCTTTTTTTCGTCTACCATCCCTTTCTTCTTTATGTTTGGCCGTTTTTGTATTTGTTATTTTTTCTTCATTTTTCTTTCTATTCTATGCAATTCTGAATGATACTTTTGCCCGTTACTGTTGTTGGGTCACACCCGACCCAACTTCTCATACCATCTTTTCACTTGTTTCTTTTCATTCCCTGTTCTACCTCAGTGTGTACGAACACTTTGACAATACATACATACATACATACATACATATATATATATGTACTCACACACACACACACACACACACACACACACACACACACACACACATATATATATATATATATATATGTATATTGTACGCTTTCCTTTCTCTTTAGTATTTTTCCTACATCCTTTCATCCGTTACTTTTTCATTCATTTTTATTCTTTCTCATTTATTTCTATATTTCCAATTTTTCATCTCTCGCCATATTCGTTTTTCTATGGTTTTTGTTTGTTTATTTTTTCTTTCTTATTATTTCTAAAATCTATTATTGTTTTATTTATCTGCCAAACACCTATTTGCTTTTCTCTTTCCTTTCTCTTTTTTTTAATTTTTTAATTTTTTTTTTTTAGCTTTAGTTCCTTATTTACCAACTTATTTTCATTTTTACTCTCCGATTGTTTCTTTTTCGAACTTTCTCGGAGTAAGTGGCTTTTTTTTTTTACTTCAATTTTTAATTTATTTTATTCTTTCCGTCTTTAAGTTTTCTTTAGATTTTTATTCCTTCTTTCTTTCGTTCCTTTTATATCTGATTTTTTAAAAATCTTTCGACCATTCTTTCTTCTTTCTTTCTTTCTTTCTTTCTTTCTTTTCAAGTTATTTTGTCATTTTTATATCTTTCTTTTCTCGTTTCTTTTCATGTTCATTTGGCCTTTATGTTTTCTTTACTTTGTATGCCATTCTTTCTTTTCTTTTTTCAAGTTAAGTCTTTCTAGTTAAGTGTTTCTTTCTTTCTTTCTTTCTTTCTTTCTTTCTTTCTTTCTTTCTTTCTTTCTTTCTTTCTAAAGTCATTTCCTTTTCTTCTCATTTAAAATAATTCTTGTTCACTATCTGTTTTTTTTCCTCTTAAATCTCTCTATTTCTTTTTTATCCTTTGTTTTTTTTTTAGTGTCGGTTTTTGGCATATTTATTTATCTTTACACAATCATCTTTATCCTTTTATCCACGTTTTTCTTGCACTTTCCGCCTGAAAGATCCGGACAATGCTTATATTAAATTGTGTAAAGACTCTGTCCAAACCATAAGATAAATGAAAAAGAGAGTCTTGAACACACATTCTATTTCAATTCTCTCTTTCAAAACACACAAGACCAAAATACGCATACACAGAATACGTGCACACATATACAAATATCTCTATCTACGTACATATATATTGATACATACACGCATAAATATACACACTCATAGATATACACACATACGTGTATATATATGTATATATATATATAAAAGTAAATATTCACACACACACACACACACACACACACACACACACACACACACACACACACACACACACACACTTATATTGCAGTAAATAAGGAAATTAATTCTGACAGTATAAGGAAAAGTAGAAAAAAAACAAAATAATACAAATTTGATGAATTTATTTTGAAAGTCGTCTTTAAACGTTTCGGTTTAATAACCTTCTTCAGGATTCTAAATTCATGAAAAATATAAGGTTTGATGAAATGGCAGTAGAAAAGAAAGTGTATATGAAGAAAAATTCATAACAGTATTATTACGTAGTTGGCACGTAGAATGATGCTTGAAATTCATTGGGTTTCTAAGAGAAATTTGAACAAGTTTTTTCATGAATTTAAAATCCTGAAGGAAGTTATCATAACCGAAACGTTAAACGTCGATTTTCATAATAAATTAATAAAATTTGGATTATTTTGTTATTCTACTTTTCTTTATATATATATATATATATATATGAAGAAAAGTAGAAAAAACAAACAGCCATCGAAAGATAACCATGACCCACACTCAAACCACATACGTAAACCGCATCGCCCTTCGCGCGGGTAAAAAAGGGGCGCGTCCTGCTGAGGTTGGAGCCGTGGCCTCAGTGTTCGAAAAATCAGCTACAGAGCTCAAACTCAAACAAAAACTACTAAAATGCAAACAAACAATACAAATAGCCACATTTAACGTTTGAACCCTAAATAGAATAGGTCAACTACCAGAACTTATCGCATCAGCCGTAGAACATAAGACAGACATAATTTGCATACAAGAACACCGATACACGCACACCGAAGATATCAAATATCACCAAACAGACAATGGATGGACGCTGGCCACTGTATCAGCTTGGAAAAACTCTGTCAATGCCACAGCAGGAGGGGTTGGAATGCTTATAGGACCTTAAGCGATAAAAACACTTAATAGCATTGAGAGAATTCAACCTAGGATGATGACAGCCACGTTTAATGGCAACCCCAGAGCAACAATCATCTCATGCTACAGCCCTACCAATATTAGCGAAGAAACCAAACTAGCCACCTTCTACGATGAGCTATCCTCTCTAGTGCGTAGCATTCCGAAACACAACCTGCTAATCATTTGAGGAGATATGAATGCCCAAATCGGAAAAAACAGACGTAACAAATACAGCCTACACAACACATCAAATAGAAACGGACAACATCTAACAGATTTCATAATAGAAAATAGATTAACTTGCCTCAATACAAACTATGAAAAAAGGGAGGGAAAATTATGGACCTACACATACGCGAACAACAGTAAAGCGCAGATAGACTACGTCTTTATAAATAAGAAATGGAAAAATAGCGCGATGAATTGCGAGGCATACTCCTCTTTCGAGGGCGTGTCATCCGATCACCGAATAGTCACTGCAAAAATACGACTAAGCCTACGAAAAGACGCCACACGAACAGCGACCACTAAACACTATGACTGGGCCCTTCTTAACAACAGAGATATTAGAGATAAATATGTATTAGAACTAAGAAACAGATTCGAGACATTACAAGAGAAGGAAGAAAAAAATACCCCAAACGACGAATATGAGAACTTCGTTAACGCACACCTCGAGGCAGCATCGAAGTGTATTCAAACAAAATTTAGAACGAAATATAGATCCCCATGGGAAACCGAAGAGGTTAGAGAAAACGTGCACTAGTGAAAACCGCCTCCAAAAGCTACTGGAAGAACCCAACAATTACAAATGCCCGAATACTAAAGGCGCACAATATCAATTAGCAGGCATATATCTAAAAGAACAAACGGAATTCATACATTATAAGATAGATAAGATTAGAGACTCAGTGGAGGATAGGCAATCTAGGATAGCCTGGCAAACAATAAACGAAGTGAGTGGAAGGAAAAGCACAGCCAAAGCAAAACTGAAAGCGGCAAACCAACAAGAAAGAATTAAACTGTGGAAACAACATTTTGAAAATCTACTAGCTAACCCTCCGAACATTATGCAGGAAACGATCATCAGTAAGCAATTAGACATTAAACTAAGGCCGTTCACTAAAGAAGAACTCGACTCGGTTCTTAGAAAAATTAAAAATAGAAAAGCTGCAGGGCTTGACGAGATTCCTCCAGAACTGTGGAAGACGAGACAATTCGACGACATACTGCTCCGACACTGCAACGCAGTTTATAACCAAAATCCGATAGACAGATGGACGAAGGGATGCATCCTCCCCTTCCCTAAAAAGGGTGACCTCGGATTAGCCAAGAACTATAGAGGTATAACACTCACATCCATAGCAGCCAAAATCTACAATGCCCTACTACGAAACCGCATAGTACCCCAAATCGACAAAATCCCGAGGAAAAACCAAAATGGCTTCAGAAGAAACAGGTCCACAACCTCACAAATATTGACCATTCGTAGAATCCTAGAAGGCGTGAGGGCAAAAAACTTACAGGCGACATTACTATTTGTCGATTTTACCAAGGCCTTCGATTCCATTCACAGAGGGAAGATGGAACAAATACTACTAGCATACGGCCTACCAGAAGAAACCGAAGCAGCAATAATGATTCTCTACAGAAACACCAAAGTGAAAGTACGTTCACCGGATGGAGACACAGATTACTTCGACATTGTAGCAGGAGTACTACAAGGGGACACGCTAGCCCCATACCTCTTTCATCTGTCTAGACAACATACTTAGGACATCGATCGATAACATTAGGGAAAACAGCTTTGAGCTGACAAAGAAAAGAAGCAGAAGGTACCCCGCTAAAACAATTACCGACGCCGACTACGCCGACGACACTGCGCTACTGGTCAATACACCCAACCAAGCCGAAACACTACTGCATAGTTTGGAACGAGCCACTGCAGGCATTGGACTCCATGTCAATGCACACAAAACTGAATTTATGTGCTTTAATCAGAAAGGCGACATCTCCACACTAGACGGAACCTCCCTGAAACTGGTTGACAAACTCACCTACCTAGGAAGCAGCGTCTCATCAACCGAAAAAGACATCGACACACGGCTAACGAAGGCATGGACAGCTATCGATAGGCTTTCGATCATATGGAAATCAAACCTGACTGATAAAATGAAACGCAGTTTCTACCAGGCTGCGGTCGTGTCGATACTGCTGTATGGATGCACTACTTGGACGCTGACTAAACGGCTGGAGAAGAAGCTCGACGGCAATTATACAAGAATGTTGCGAGCAATATTGAATAGGTCCTGGCAGCAACACCCCACACGGCGCCAACTGTACGGCCACCTACCACCTATCACGAAAACTATACAAGCTAGACAAACCAGACATGTCGGACACTGCTGGAGAAGCAAAGACGAGATTGTAAGTGATGTGCTCCTGTGGACCCCTGCATATGGCCAATCAAAAGCAGGACGACCAGCTCGAACATTCATACAGCAGCTATGTGATGATACGGGATGTAACCCCGAGGACCTGCCGAAGGCGATGAATGATAGGGAGACGTGGAGAGAGAGGGTCAGGGATATCCGTGCTGGCCGCACGTCATGATGATGATGATATATGAAGGTGCCCGTGGTGTAATAGTTTGCGTCGTAGGAAATGGACACGGCGATACGAGTTCAATTCCTGGACGAGACGGATTGCATTTCCCATAGCACTAATACCCTTGGGAAAGGTATGAATCCAATTATTCTCCCTCTAGTTATGGGAAAATAGTAGGGCAGACTAGGTTCTTCAGCCTTGGTGAGGCAACTAGTCTAGGAGAAGGAAAGCTCTAAATTCAAACCGATCAAACTCCGCTAAAAACTGACCTTGTTTCATATCCTGCCCGGGTGGAGGGATTGGTAAACATATATATATATATATATATATATATATATATATATATATATGCACGCGTAGCGTAACGCTTATTGTCAATGGAAACAGAATCGGCAACTCGAGTTCAAATCTTAATCGAGGTTCCCTGTGTTTAACTTCATACCCTTGAGAAAAGGCATGGACCTATCTGTTTCGCTTCAGCTATTGCTATATAGTTGTGAAAACTAGTTAATCTTTAGTTCGATGATCAGTTAAGGCGAAGGAAAACTCTTAATTCAACCCAATTTTATTCCGTTTCAAAATATATCTTTTTCACATCCTGCCTATGACGGAGGGGATCAGTCAATACACACATACATACACACACACACACACATACAAAACATATATATCTATCTATCTATATATATATATATATATATATATAAACACTTATATATGTGTATTTTGGCAGCATTTCTTCATTGATACATATTTGATTGAACATAATAGACATTTTTTGTCTACATATTTTTTTTGTTAATCCTTTCGAATTGATCTTTTGATATTCGGCGGGAATTGGTTGATAGACCTTCCATGATTAGTTATTTCCCAACTACTTTCTGCCCGACTCTGGGCCATCAACAGGGGAGGATGTATTACAAAAGTGATGTAACATTTGTATGTACATTACTACTTTGTAAAAATGAACGTTTGTACTGTTGTATTGAGTAGCGTTTACTTTTCGTAGTTGTTTCTATAAATAGCGTCAGTAGCTAAAGACATTTACTTACATTAGCACTGGTCTCAAAATTAAGTCTATTAAGTTTGGTTTGTATGTTCCTAATATGTAGTGCCTCAAGAATCTGTAGTTTTTGCTTGTCATTTTGTTGTTCGGTAAGAATTTTCCATAATTATGTTGTTGGGCATGAATGTTTTTTAAATGCTGTGCTATGGAACTTGTATCAAAAAGGTGCATTGTAAGTCTTCTCGATCGAGTCGTTGAGGTTAAACCAACATATATATTGTTGTTTTCAAAGATACAATCTCCTAAAGGATATTTAAATTGATATATAACGTTGATTTTTTTTGCAAAACTCCAATCGAGAGAGAGGAATTATTTTTAATGACTAAGTTGGAGGTTTTAAATTTATTATAGTATATAATAAGTTATATTTTTATATTAGGATCAGTGGGGAGTATGTTTCTTTGATTCAATGTTTTTAATATTTTTTCATCTGATTTATAATATTGTATACATCCTCCCCTAATGATGGTCTAAAGTTGAGTTGAAAGTACTTGGGAAATAACTAATTATGGAAGGTTTATCAACCAATTCCCGCCGAATATCATAAGATCAATAGGGTGATTCGAAAGGATTAACAAAAATTATGTAGACAAAAAATATCTATTATGTTCAATCATATATATATATATATATATATATATATATATATATATATATTTATAATCCTTTCGAATATATATATATATATATATATATATATATGTATATATATTATGAGAGTGTTGGTCGTCAGTAAATCACTATGTGGTTATGTGTCGAACCAAGTGCAATATACTATGGAGAATGCTTAATATCTATGATAGAGTTATTATGATAATAATAATAATGATAATAAATATATATCATATATATTTAATCTATGGAAAATATTTTTCTGCAACATAAGGTTTCTTGAAGTTTATAACAACATTCGTCAGACAGTTAAGATCATGTAGCGTTTACTACACCATCTTCTTAACTGCCAGACGAATGTTGTTATAAACTTCAAGAAACCTTAGGTTGCAGAACAATATTTTCCATGGATTAAATATATGTATAATATATATTTATTTATTTATTTATTATCATAATTATATATATATATATATATAATAAGTAAGTTGTCTGAACGTAGGCGAGAGTTTCCCGAAGAGTTCCAGTATTATCTTCCTAAAACAGCCAAACTTCCTAAAAGAGCCCTAATTCGCTTTGGAATCACAAATTAATCATTTCGTCTTTTCCCAGGTTTTCTTCTCACTTAAGATCTCCTCTTACAAACAAAAAGTTCAATTTTATGCTCATTCATATATTTTACTAGTTTTTAAGTTTCAAGCTTTTATCCTATTTACCCAACCCCTCCGCTCGGGCAGGATATGACACAAAGTCAATTTTTAAGCGGAGTTTAACAGGTTTGAATCCAGAGTTTTTTCCTTCTCCTAGACTAGTTGGCGCACCAAGGCTGAAGAACCTACTCTGCCCTACTATTTAGCCATAGCTGGAGGGATTCATACCTTTCCCAAGGGTATTAGTGCTATGTGAAATGCAATCAGTCAGGTCCAGGATTTGAACTCGTGTCGCCGTGTTCATATCCTGTGACGATAACCATTACACCACAGTCACCTCCATAAACAACAGGCAAGCTTTTATACTTCTTTAGTCTATAATCGTGTTTTTTTTCATTTTCCTTAAAAGGGGTTTCTTGATTACTACAGGGTACAGAAGCAAAATCAGGAATATTCTGGTATACTACTACTACTACTACTACTAATAATAATAATAATAAAACTCTATTATAAAACGATTAATTTTTATTAAAAAAACAAACTACAGCAACAAAATGAGAAGATAGACACAAAACAGTAAATTTCTCAATATGGACACCTTTTTCTTCTATGATTGTATCATCACGCCCTCGAAACGATTTGGTTTCCTTCAAAATAAATTCTTCAGACATTTTATTCCATTCCACCACAATAGCAATATTAAGTGAATAAATATTTGGTTGGGAAAATGTCCCACACAGTGTAATCCAGGGGTTCTTGGTCTGGGCTTAAATCTTGTTTAATTGTTGTCATCACAGTTTGCTCTTGGAAATTCAATTCATTAGCGTGCTTTCTTATTGACGTTGTGTGGTCCTTCTTAATCACTGTATCAAAAACAATTGAAAAAACTCTCTTTTTGCTTTTTGTTCACCCACCCCACTTTTTTCCTTAAAAAGCTCTTTTTCAGTAAACATTTTTTGTTGCTTTTTATACGGTCGACAAAGAAACTTTGACTTGGTTTCAGCGTTAAGCAAATCATAGATTTTTTTGTCGTTTCTTTTCTTGCTCACTCACTTTGGGCTGGATTTTAATTTAAAAAAAAACTGCTAGAAAAATAGAGCTAATCATGACAATTTAGATTTATTGCGTTTTTTTTTTCGAAAATTGGACTAATCAGACTTTTAAAAAAGTTTTAAAAATTATTCCATATTTTGCTTCTGCGCCCTGTATGAACTATCTGAATACAGCTGATTTAAGTTGATTTTTCAGAGTTGGAACGACATTAGTTTCTGTCGAGAGGAATTAAGTTTTGATGACAAATCTGTTACCGTTTTCCTTCCATGTCTTTTTCTCTCAATAATCAAGTATTTATCCTCAGCAGAAGTTGTCACGTATTGTACTCCAGCTCTATTTCTGTCAGTATTTGTGACAGTTTCTTTGTTGAGAACATCGCACCCAAGGTAAAAAAAACTCAACAACCTCAACTTCTTGGCAATTTTTTAGAGTAGCCTAACAAAAGTTAAAGAGCACAATTTGCCCAACTGTTTTATCAATAGCTTCAGAAACAATACTTTTCGCAAGGGAACTGAACTCAAGTAGCTGAGTTTACAAACAACTGTGATAACCGTTTCCTTCTGAACGCCTCCATCTGAAGTAACTCGTATTCAAAACCTCTGTATCTTCGTTGATTTTCTTTCTTTCTGTATTTATTTTACAACGTCTCTGTTTCTCTCTCTAACGTTGTATATACATATATATATATATATATATATATATATACGAGGTGCATACGATAAGTTTCCAGACTTTTTTCGTATGGGCACTTTTATTGAAAGTACACACATGAAACTCTAGTCCCCTTCGAAGTAATCTCCTCCAGCTGCAATGCAACAACTTCTGCAAGGCCCCATGGAAGTCCTCTTGTGTGAGCGTGTCAATGACCTTCGTCACAGCCTCTTTTATCTCCTCAATTGTCTCATAACGACAGCCAAAAATCACAGTGAGCAAGGTCTGGATTATAGGGAGGGTGAGGAACTGTCTTGATGCCAGTCTTGATCAAATAGTCTGTGACAAGGATGGATTTGTAGACTGGTGCATTGTCCTGGCGGAAATGCCACTGACCCGATTTGAAGAGTGCTGGCCTCTTCCGACGGAATCTCTTCCTGAACTCCGTTAAAACCTCAACATAGTAATCCTAACCCTAACCCTGGGGTATTGACTTCCTTACTCCTCACACAGCTCTCAACTACCCTCACAGACTCACTGGCTTCCTTGAATCTCTTATGCCACTCAAAAACTGATGCTCGATTCATACAAGATGCTCCAAAAGCACTCTGAAGAATTCCATTCGTTTCTGTAGCATTTTTCCAAGTTTAAAACACAATTTAATTGCACATCGTACTTCTAAAGTGTCAGATTGCATTTTTGAAATTCACCAGCTGTGACAATCAGGATTTTGTAAGGTATATTCTAATTGCCGCTGTAGCTGTTCATTTGAAGCTGAAGTCATAAAAATTGATCGGTCATTTAATAAGATGTATAGCAATAACATACTGCATTTTCAAGGGTCTAAGACAATTCTAAATGCCCATACGAAAAAAGTCAGGAAACTTATCGTATGCTCCTCGTATATATATATATATATATATATATATATATATGTGTGTGTGTGTGTGTGTGTGTGTGTGTTTGCGTGTGTATGTGTACGAGAAAATTCACGCTTAAATGTTGGTGAATAATTTTTATCAATTAGTTATTCATTCTGATTATTAATTATTAGTATTAATCAATACTATTTTCAGGTTATTTGATATTTAAGCTGCATACTTTCCTTACTCTACAAATGTACGTAATATATATATATATATATATATATATATATGTATATATATAAATTATCCAGTCAGTGTCCAAGGACAGTAGGTATGGATTATTCTTTACATAGAATATATGAGGGTAATCATATAAATCTATGAGAGTGCTCAATGTATGGCTATTGTTAGTTCCCTATTTATTCTCTCGGGTATAACAAAATTCACATTCAGAGCGTATATAGTACAATTAAATGGAGACTCAAACTCGGTTAAGCCGTCATAATAAATTTATTTCGGCGGAGAATATTGTTGGTATCTGTTTAGAAAAGCACACCTGCCAAGTAGAAGAAACCACAAACAGAACACAAAATTAGAAGGGACTGACATAATCGTTCTAACATATAACATGTTAACACCCTCTCCTCACGCCTATGAACGAAAGAATTTGTAACTTTGTAATTTGATTTCCACTTCATGTTTTTTATTTTTATTTTTATTTTTATCTTTATTTTCTGATTTTTAATTTATTTTTTAATTTCTTTGATTTCCTTATTTTATCTTCTGAATACGAACTGTAACTCCTCATTCGCATCTCTGGGACAATACAGAGCATATATAAAGAGTCATCTGACGAGACGGAGAATATACCAACAATATTCTCCGCCGAAATAAATTTATTATGACGGCTTAACCGAGTTTGAGTCTCCATTTAATTGTACTATATATATATATATATATTAAGGTATGTAATATGAATATGCCCCTTACCATAAGATTGCCAGTTCTAAGTTAGATTAATCTTGAACAACAATCCGCCAGCTCCTATCATTTCACTTCACTTCAACGCATTTTGGCCTAAACGGGGAATCAATGAGAGTGAGATGGAACGTTCAGTCTCTCACGTTGAGATTTTTTTCACTTACTTATTTCTATTTCCAGAACCGTTTTAGTTACCTGACTGAAGCCATCTAATGAGAGTTGTGGTCTCAGATTGACCTTGATTTCAACTTTTGTTCATCATCCTGGTTGACACAGTTGTATTTCCCACACAAAACTTAACATGAACGCAACTCTAAATGTCGAAAACAGATGTCACTGATGTAACATATATAGGTCGGATAGATGTCGTCTTGATTTGAAATTTTCGCTGCGCAGTCGCAAGTAGTCTTGCTGACACGTCCTTTCGGGCCGCAGCCTGACCTTCGTGCTGGGCGTTTGTGTGCGTGCTACATCTTGACCCCAGCAGTCCGTCCTGTAGGTTTGCCCGCTGAGGCGGGACTAGATTTATTGTTTGATACCTGAGGCGTCCCATTAGGAGAATACCGAGGGGTCAAGAATTTTTTTACTTGCCAAACATGGGTAGATTTGTTCGGGGCCCTCACCATAACATGACCTTGGAACAATGTGTTGTCCGACAAATCCCGTCGCTAGTAGCGATGTGCTGGTGACAGTTATGCTTTTGAGTTGCAACAGCTATGCTATTTAAGTTTGGCTAGGGCATCTATGGAAGTTCTGCAAGAAGTTTTTTTCCAGGGCAGCTTAAAGCACTTCGTGGTGACATCTCATTGCAAGCTTTCTCAACAGATCGATCTTTTTTTTCTTAATTACATTCGTTGAGAATAAACCAAATCACAAATTTTTAAAAGTTCGCAGCTGACAACTGATGAACTGGAAGATTTTAATCATCTTGAAATCGTAGGAATACCAGAGGCAATTACAGAGCGAGTGTTGCAGAACTTCAAAGAGAAGTATTAATTTACTAAGTGGTTTGCTCAGATGTGGCACAAGGCCGTATGAATGGGACACCAAATGAGAATCGAACTCACTCGTGAAGGTTTGCTAGTCTAGTTTGCCAACCATTACACCATCAGTGGTACCCACTTAAAAGCGAAGTATATAGATCTTGTGGGCAAGGCATATCGATAATGTAATCTTAAAAAAGATATGACTAACAAAAAAAAATGACAAATACGTTCTTTCTCATGAAGTAAAGGAAAGTAAAGTCGAGGGCTACCGAAGGCTTTCTTTTCAATAGCTTCTACGCCAAGGTGTAGGGGGTGCTTCTACTTTCCTTGGATTGCTCCAGTTTACCCTTGTTCTATACCTTATAATGCCGAGTGTTCAGCAAGCAGGCATCAAGTACTATTTTTTGAGTCTTTGGTATGACTCATCTTGGGATTGAAACCCGGTCTCCTGGGCCATTGGCAAACGCTCTAATCCTTATGCCAAGTAAGATTAAATTCTGAATAGGATAATTGTATCCTTTTTTATTTCCCTTTATTTTCCTTTTTTGTTTATCTTCCAAAATTGAGAAATCCTTCTGCGGTATTCTACGCTTTGTCGGCTGAGCTTAAATATGCTGACTGAATCTCCTGCAAAGAGTAAAGTATCTCCCTAAAATGTATCTCCTCGGTACGACATTAAAGTCAGTTTAAGGGTGAGGCTCCAGTTCTGATGATCCGAGAAACGTAGGTTACCTTTTCAACGCTATTACTCCCTAGTCTACACTGATACAGAGTGGTAGTCATCATCATCATCATCATCATTAAGTCACGCTGACAGCAAAGAGTTCCCTGATCCTCTCTCTCTCTCTTTTTCTTTCTCTCTCTCTCTTTCTCTCTCTCTCTCTCTCTCTCTCTCTCTCTCTCGCTATCCATCTCTATCCTCCATTGCTCCGGGCAAGTCCTCCCGGCTGCATTCTAAGTGCGCACAGAGCTGATGTATGTGAGTCTTTCTGGTCGGACAGCACTGGTATGTTCATATTGAGAAGGTCATTAGAGAACGACGCTTATAAGTTCGTGCTTGCTTCTCTAGCAGTGCCCCGCAAGTTGTTTCCTTGCTAGATTTAGACGCTTTGATTATCGGAAAGAAGCTTAAACGGAGGAGTCGTGGAAGTGGACGCAGGATAGAAAACAAGAAAAGAATGTCAGTTGAGGACGAGACGTGATGATGTGAAGACGGCCATTTTGGTTGAGCTCCGTGACGTGTCCCCCTCTCAGTGCGCAGCTGTGAAAACATACCAGTGGGCAGGTATGTGCGAGAACTACAACAGAACACAAGATAACACAAAGGTCTTTATATGCTCTCTTTCCTTCTCTTTCCCCTCCCTCTCTCAACACGAAGTTTTATCCCTCTCTATTAAGCTAAAGCAGTGGACTCATTTTTCAAACTCTCTTTCTCTCTTTCCGACAACTACAAGTGGTGAAGTAGCGAATAAACCTTTGTATTAGCCAACTTAGACAGCGTCTTGCGTGTTAATCTCTTTTTCTCCCTGCGACGTTACTACGGGGGTCCGACTGGAATTTAAGGCGTAGTGCTATACTCATAAACCTGTTAGAACAGTGGTGGTACAAATGTTTATTTAGAGTCGTATCGCCACATAGGTATGTCAAGAACCTTAGGGGTGCAAGTATCTATTTGGAGACATTGTATTGCAAACTTGTATTTGAGAACCGTAGCTTACATTTGTTCAAAAATTGTTTAAAAATTATTCGGATTTCGTGTTGGGACCGAGAGCAAAAAAAAAAAAAAAAAGAGAAAAAGGAAAAAAAAAACAACTTGTTTACAACAACTACAGAAAAAAATGTAATTGTGGACGTACAATTAATGCAATTATCTAAACTTTACGTATAAAATAAACCCTTGATAAGATGAAATGCTGATAAATCAATCAATGTGGCGTACTTTGTACTATAAAAAACAAACGATTATAGATAAAGCATTGGACTTAGAAACAAGTAAATAAGTAATTATCTTGATTGAAAATGTTTTCACAGATAAGCATTTTAAAGAAAGGCCACTCCACATACAAGTTGAAGCCCAATCAATTTTTAAAGCATTGATTTATATCAATGCTTTTTAACAGGATGGAAATAAATTTATTATCCTAATGTGATCGATTGTTGATATTTTTGAGAAAAATAATTTGCTATGTGGATTTTATTCGCATTTAGATCTTCACAGGGATTACTTAAATTTGATATTCTATTTTTGATTATTTAAATTGTCCTGCTTGGAACTGTTCCTAACTCCGGATTTACTGGATCAAATAGACTCTTATATATTTAAGCGTTTTTCTCATTTAATATATATATATATATATATAATCATGGAACATTAAACATTTCCATATATATATATATACGCTCCCCCATGGGGGTTGAGCACTCTGGCGAAGGAATTGTCGGCCGCCCCTAGCGTAATGCAAAGCTCTTCGTAAGAATTGAGCACTCTGGTAGCCGATAGGGTATTAAAAAATGTAAACAAAGGCTGCTGCTGCTGTTGCTAAAAATAAAATACCTTAAAATTCCCTTAGCCAACGTAGTCCGCTTGTAGCTTTGTGGTCTGAAACCTTAATCTATCGTAAAGTTAGACGGGTTTCGATCCCGGCTTCGAGCGTCCTGCGGGTCTAGCCACACTGAAGAGTTCTGATAGAACGAAACAGTCTGTCTGTGGATGACAATATATATATATATATATATATATATATTTGTATATGTAAATGCTCTATCATTAATATTGAGCTCTGTTTAACAATACTTCCATTAACTCACCGAGTGAGCTAAGGAGAAACATAAACCTCTTATATATCTATAACTATATATATATATATAACCCAATGTCAAGAAAAACGTACGTGATGCAAAGTGAATTCCTTTAATTTGATCATGAAAAAAAGCTTATCATAATTTCCACCGTTTCCTTCGAACGAGTGGTAAAAAGGAAATCTATTGGCAATTATCTGTAAGATTACCGCAAATTTAAGTATTGTAAAGCATAGATATATATATATATATATATATATATATATATATATATATGTGTGTGTGTGTGTGAAGGAGTGTTTGTAAGTATATGTGTGTATGTGTGTGTGTGATCTTAAGTTGAAAATGTTCGAGAAAATGCGACTATTAAATCATTCTTTTTTGTATTTCCTTTTTTTCTTGGCGTGATTTTTTAAAATTACATTTGCGTAGGCAATACTTTTCATGTAGATATTTATGTTCATAGACTTATTAAGAATGTCTTCTTATATTTACTTCATACTTATATTAACAAGAATTTTTTTTGAAACACTCATTGAGAATCAGTATTTATTTGAATGGTTAACAAAACCACTAAACGTTTCACTGCACTGTAAGAAGATCGCAACATAGAATTACCCTTTTTTTCTCTGCCGTCAGATTTTCCGTCTAATGTGTCGCGTCACGCCCACAAGTATATGTACGGTAATTTTTTTTCCAAAGAAATATTGGTCTAAATTATTCAAAGAAATATTGGACTACATTAGTTAAAGGAAAATATAGAAGTACATGATTAAAAAAATAGGACCACATTAGTCATAGAAATATAGAATTGCATTATTCAAAGAAATATAGAACTACATTAATTAAAGAAATATAGGGCTACATGAAGCAAATAAATATAGGACAACATTAGTTTAAAGAAATTTAGGTCTACAGTAATAAAAAGATATATAAGACTGCACTATATAAAATTATGGGACTTCGTCAGTTAAAGAAATATAGGACTGCATGAAGCAAAGAAATATAGGACTACATTAGTATTACAAATGTCGGACTACAGTAATAAAAAAATATATATAAAACTGCAATACATAAAAATATGGAACTTCATTACATAAAGAAATATAGGACTAGATGAAGCAAAGAAATATCGGACTACAATAATTCAAGAAATGTAGGACTACAGTAGTAAAAAGATATATAAGACTGCAATACATAAAAATATGGGACTTCATCAGTTAAATAAATATAGGACTACATGAAGTAAAAAAAAATCATTATAGTTTCCTGGAGTTTGGTTATTGTACAAGACATTTTAAATATAGGTGAGCACAGGCGTACGTGGGACCGAAGACAAAAATTAACTACTTCCTTCAACATTTCACTTTTACGGGGTTTAAGGTTACCGAGATTGATCCGAATCCCATTCCTTCAGTGCAATGAAGAGCTACTTCCACTTTTTTGATTAATTGATTGATTGATTTTACGGCTTGTCAACCTGTCTTGGGTTTTTATGTTAAGACGTCAAGAAATCACGTTCCTTGCGTTTATATTTGCATTGTTTGTGTTGTTGCCTCAAAAAATTACTTTTTTTTGCGCACGGTCTTATCAGAAAGAGAGAGAGAGAGAGAGAGAGAGAGAGAGAGAGAGAGAGAGAAGGAGATTATTGCATGACAATTTTAGATCATTTAATACGAGAGTGACTCAAAAGGTAACGTCTTTTTCTTTAGTACAGGAATAATCTCCGATACAGGAACATGTATCATACATCAAAGTGACGCTGGTTCTCAGCTGATCACATCCTACTTCTCAACATAGTCACCGTTTCTCTCAATAGCAATGTTCCACTTTCGAATGAGAGCATGTACTCCAGCCTCGTAAAATTCTGTTGACTGTTCTTTGAGCCACGGCAGTTATCTCCTTCTCGTCACTGGCATAATGTTTTCCTCTGAAACCCTCTTTCATGGGGTCGAAGAGATGATAAACATTATGCTAGTAACGAGGAAGCGAAAACTGCAATGATAAAGTGGCTCAAAGAACAATTAACAGAATTTTACGAGACAGGGACACATACTCTTATTCGAAGGTTTGATATTACTATTAAGGGAAACAGTGACTATGTTGAGAAGAAGGGATGTGATCAACGAAGGACCAGCTTCAATTTAATGTATGACACATTTTCTTGAGCCGGTAAATATTCCAGTTGTAAAGATATAGGCATTACTTTTTTACTCTCGGATATTTTACCAGATGGTAAGCATTTCAAAATATGCGTATCACATGACTGTTTACGTAAAAAAATAAAACAAACTAAAACATTTAAATGGAAAATAATTTCTTCCTTATTTTTATTTACTCTGTTTTGCTGCTTACCAGAGGATTGAGAATTAATAAACAGAAATTTTAGGAAAACATTCTTTTAATGTTTAATAGCTGTAGTATATTGCTCTACTTAATAAGTATTGAGCACGTTTGTGGGTTCTACTTGTAATTTTATTACTGCGCACGCTCTCACCTACCCTTATATACACATACACACATATGTCTATGTATGTGTATATGTGTGTTTGTCCGTGTGTGTGAGTGTTAGCTTAAAGTTTTTTTTATATGTATTATGCGTTCCCAACCTCATTCAACCACGCTAACACATCTTTTCATTCAATCCATTGTGAATAAATGGCATATCGTTCTTTATATTGAATTATTTCATTTCATATTGAAAACGAAAGAAAAAAAATTGAACAAAAAATTGACATAAGTTCCCTTAAAGCATAATGTTCCTCTAAGTCGTCGGCTTTATTTCAATTTCATTGCGAAGCCTTCGAATGATCCTTTGCAAGTGAAGGGAGCTTCTGTATTCGTTCTGTGTCCGCTTAATTTACGGCGAATACATCGAGATATTTGACCCTTCTCTGATCAAATCCTATTTCTAAGAATTTGGAATAAAAGCGGTTTTGTGGCCTTCATTTCACTACACATTAGGCACATTGAAATAGACTCAACTTTTTCAAGCCTTGCTTTTATTTTCTGTTTTTTTTTATTTCTTTATTTTTTTTATTAATCCCTGGCTTTTTCTTGCTTTTATTTTTCTCACCTTTTCTCTGCTTGTTCGTCTTCTTTCATTGTGTTTTTTAATTCCTTTTTCTTTCATGCTATCTATCTTCGCTTCCCTTCCAAAACAGATGCAAAGAAATATATATATATATATATATATATATATATATATATATATATATTTATATATATATATATATATATATATATATACACAAGTGAATACGTGAATTTATCAAAGAAGAAACATAATTCTTCTACCGATCAGTTTATCTTTCTATCTATCTATCTACTTAGGTTAGAAATTCAGTTTTCTAATCAATATAATGTATTTCTTATTGGCAATATTCATGTGTAGATTTTATGCATAATTTCATATAGAATAAGTCAATTTAACATAATGGAAATCATTTCTGACTTTGTCTCTGTCTCTATGTCTTTCTTTCTCCCTTTTCCCCTGACTTTCTCTTTCTCTCTCTCTCTCTCTCTCTCTCTCTCTCTCTCTCTCTGTATATATATACGGCCGACTCTAGCAGTGCAAAAAATTCAGTTTCTAATCAATAAAAATAGTTTATTTCAAAGATCATTTTTAAACGTAATCCTCACAATGATTCTCATCTGTCTAAATGTAGAGTACCCCATCATTGATATTACTCCCATGTCCACTCCGACCTGGATTGATAATACCTGTACGAGTCCTATCTATGGATCTAATGGAACTGTTAAACCATTTACTATACTTGAAATAATTTCTGTACAAACAAATCAGCTCTGACACGTTAAAAAACAACGCCTACAAACTATCCATTTCCAAATTATGTATATATATATATATATAAAACAGGATTTGGTATTAAATAACCTCCATGGGTTGATATACCATAAAAAACAACTAATCAAAGAACCAACTATATAGAATGCTTATATATTATTAGTAAGTAAGTAAAGTTGGCGACCTTTGTCGAGGGTAACCTGAAGGCTCCCTTTTCAGTAACCACCACACCGAAGCGTATAGAGAAGGACGCTACTCCATTCCCTGGATTGCTTCACTTTACCCTTGATCCGTATCTTATAATGCTGAGTGTTAAGCAAGGCAGTATCAAGTACCATTTTTGAGTCTTCGGTATGACTCGACCTGGGATTGAACCCCGATCTCCCAAAACATTGGCGAAAAAGGACTAAATGGTTACTTTCTACTTCGATGGATATATATCTTGAACCTATCAAAAGTCTTTACGTATTTTAGTGACTTTGATTCAAAATCATGTTTCAAAGTTGAAGTCTAAACCTAATTATATGGAGACGTTTAAATATGGGTCCCTATTATTATGACGGTGACAAATGGTATCACCATCATCCTGACTTTCTACAGTTTTATAAATTATCTTGTTACTCTTTTCCCATTCGATGATTTTTACTTTGTGTTCTACTGGAATTGCTGTTCTCTTTTTTTTTTAAATTATCACTGCGTACGGTGTTCTGGTGAGGATTAGATGATCTGTTTGTAGTTGAAAATTCCAAATAATTCTATGCGACTTATTCGCCAGAAGGGATCCTATTTTGTGCAAGTACCA